>JAWWEQ010003988.1:0-56150 GCA_035583055.1 Torymus tubicola
TATGCTATGAGCGAGTATAGTGCAGTCGTTTTGACACTGCTGCTGTTGAAGGGATTGTGGTTCTTTTTGTGTGTTTGTAAGGAGCTGCGAGCGAGGGAGTTGTTTTTGAAATCCGAGGTGTTTTGCGGGAGTTGTTGGTGAAACAGTGGCGTCGGAGATGATGATGATGATGATCGTGGTGGAATGATTGTTTTGGATATAATATAAGGAAAGTGGTGGTGATGGGTGTTCGGTGAGGTTTGTGTACGTGTGTAGAGGGGTTTGATAATTTTAAATGGTATTATATAGTTGTTAGAATTATCGTGAATGGATGGATACGTATGACATATTAGCTTATCTAGACTGAGAAAAAAGTGTAGCAAAAATTATTAAATATTTTGTAAAAATTACGATACTGTCTGGTAAAACTACTGCGGACTGTAAAAAGCTAAAAAATTATTATAGTTTGTACGAAATTCTGATATAGAATTATGATTAAAATTTACTCTTGTGGGTCTTTACAATCTGTAGTGCGATTTTACGAGGCAGTATAGTAATATTTACTAAATTTTTTTTTCAGTATAATAATGTCAAGTTCATGCCACGATATAAGAAGTCCGAAAAAAATTTTTCGTGAAAATTGATACTTTATGATTATTTCTTAAAGACTAAGAAAATTTAATAAAGTACTAGATAATTTGCTAAACTTTTTAGCGAAATCTGTCAGAAAGTCTAACAACGACTTTACACTGAGAGAAGGATTTATTTATAGTTAATATATTTATAGTAACAGTTAATACTAAAATAGTTTATTTTGAGGAAATAAGGAAATTATAATATGAAAACATTCACATTTGACTAAAATTCCAAAATATTACTATTAACGATGCGCATATTAATAGTTAATATCCTTAGTTAATAAGAGTTGACAAAGAGTAAATGTAAATAAATTTTTCTCTGTATATTTTTAATATATCTTCTTGTCAACTGTAACCAAATTCTTCTCTCAGTGTACAAAATAATATTATAGCTTATAATTTTTCCAACAAAAAAAAATGTTCCCCCATCCACCAAAAAAAACCGACCTTGCACCCACCCACTCCCATCCATACATACCTCCACAACCACACAATCCTCAACGACGTCACATACCTCCACATTCGTCTAGTGTCCAGCACACTCGTGCGAGATGCCGATCGATCGCGATATAAATAGGCCAACGACGCGTTACTGCATCGTCGTCTCTCTCTCTATATATACATAACACTTCCACACCTAAGTCGTCGAAAATCAGACTTGCGCGCAGGATTTCGCGTGTGTACCCGCACCTTATACCGGCGGCGCGACGGCATGCGCACACGTATACATAGAGAGAAAGGTATGCACGCGAGCTAATCCTTATAGTATAGCTCATACCCGGGGGTTAATTGGCGCGAGTAACGCACGCGTGTGTATATATATATACAGTATTGTGTATTTATAAGAGACCCACGAGAAGATGATTTTTGGTAAACGGTTGCATTGACCATAGCGATTGTATTGGTTAGTGTAAAAAGAACCTCGAGTGTATATAATTATTACACTACGCCCACCCTCGGTCACATTACGCATACATATATACATATATAAATGTCACTATAATGCCTCATGAATATCACGGAGATACCACACGCTTGCGCGATATATTATATCCACCTACGTCGCTATATAGCGTAGAGAGACAGAACGAGAGATAGCAGAAAAACTTCATTACCTTAATATTCGGCTGGTTGCTGCTGCTGCTGCTGTGTGTGTATGCGTATACAAAAGGAAAACCGTATATATATATATATATGTACAACACTCCCTGGAGATTAGTTTCGACTTATACGTTAAAGTCCATTTATCAGTCGACATCACAGCGCGACGTTATATATTTCATCCCGGTCGGACGGAAATACGACTGCGGCGACGTGGTTAGTAGGGGCTTGGTTTGAATTAAAAACTAATCTAAACCACGGGAGCGCGAATGACTTTTGGATTGTTAGTGGGGGGTTCGTTGTGTGTATGTACGCGAGTTCGGTTGATAGAGAGAAAGAGAAAGTTTAATGTCCGGATGATTCACTTACTTATAGCGCTCGTGCGGTTAATATTTTTAGGGGGTTGTATATGTGAACTTTTTTTTTATTAATTATAGTGTAACCATTAATTTTTAATCTTTGTCAAGTATAATTATCGTTGTTGTAAACGCAACTGGAGGCAACAATTTTCGAGTACACTGATTTACCTTTGACTATAAAAATTTCGTTACCACTTCACATCCACATAACCCCTTTTAACCCTCGCATGATCACCCATATATACGTGCAGTTACACTTTGATCATGCACAATTACCCTGTAGTTCTTGCGAACACCAGCGTTCACATTTCGAAGGAGTAATAGGGCGCGGTAGAACTACTACAACTACTACCCAGCAGCAGCTGCCCTCATTCTCATTAGTGAGAAACCGAGGGGGCGTACAAGAGAGGGAGGGAGGTAAAAGAGCGAGTGGACCCAGGGGAATCGGCGCACCCGCCAAATGAAATTAGCGGCCGAGCAGTAGGAGGCTCGTAAATATCCGGCGCCGCGTATAGCCTACGGTTTTGCGCCTCTCTAATAAGTCTAATAATCCCACCCTCCCGCCCTCTGTGAACTCGGTAGGAACCGTTGTGTTTTTTTTTTTTCGTGAGGTGCGAGTAAGAGGGAAGCGAGTTATTAATAGTGGTAGGGAATCACGGGGTAATTAGAGACGATGTAGGGAGTAAAGTGTGTATATAGATATATAGTAATAAATAAAGAATCTAGATCGAGAAAAGGGCGACATCTCGACGGGCTGCGTGTAATTTTTTATCATCGCTGCGGAGAAAAATTAGATGTCCCACACGCGCGTTGTCTATTAACAAAAAGTATATTATATATTTACGGAAATACGAGTTACGGTCGATTATTCGAAAGCTCGCGTGATGATATTCAGAGATACATCGCGCGGTTGACGTTATTTACGACCGGCTGAACGTTCCGAAATGGAGAGATAATATATATATTTATATATATAATGGTTACGTGAAAAATTGAGAAGTTATATATATACATCGTCGTCTGTGTATTATATTAATAAACCTATACGTAGCTGTTTTAATTTCACGTTAAATCCTATACACACCATACCAACAGCGACGATTCTTATATGTACAAAATCATGCCTTTATCCTTATACAAATACCTCACAACTACCATTTCTGTTCTGACCTCCTTTCTTTCTTTATACATACAACTTCTTCGCGAAAATTCACCGATCGGGCGTACCGATAATATTATATTATATCGTTCTCAATCCGTCTTATACCACGTACAAAAAAACCTCGTAGCAAACTACTACAACCACCACCGTTCGCGAAGACATATCCATCGTATAATATATCGATTCATGTCGCGCACACGAAAAATAACCAAGCACGAGGCAAAGAAGAATATAAGAAGAAGAAGAAATGTATAAAAAAAAAAAAACGGTTGGTCGCCTCGACGACGAACGGCGCCATGTCCGGTTGCGTAGCAGCAGCACACAACGTGCTGTTTGGGGTTGGTACCTAGGTATATATATGTACAACCCCTCTCTCGACTCTTACGTTTGTATGTGTGTGTGTGTATATATCAAGGTCTTAGAACGACCCCTATTCTCGGTCTCTAAGGGGGGAGGGGGGCGGAGGGTGGTTGCGAGATGGGCGGCGGATGTGATTTATCGGTACGGGGGGTCTATATGTTTTTTTTTTTTTTAAGGAGAAGGGAGCTGCTGCTGGTGGTGGTAGTAGTCTATAAGGTGATCGCGAAGAGGTTGTTGGTTACGAGCGAGAGAGGGTATAATAAATGTGACACACACAGGGTTGGGTTTGGAATTTACGACTATATATATATACGTGGGTGTATTAATTGATGTTCAAGTCGAAACGACGAAGTTTCGCGGTTTTTAACGGTGGAGAATTGAAGAAGAAGAAGGTACGGGGGGTTTGAGAAAATTTAAAAGATTTATTATACCGATAATTGTCGCGTTGTAGGGGGAGGAAGGGAACTGTGACTGTATGCTAAAATTAAACTGGAAAATTTTAAGAATCGATCTAACATACAGACAGACGGAGAGGTAACCATCGATCATATACATATACATACTATGATGTAGTAAAATGGAAATATACAATTATATTTTACGTTTCTTAAACGCTATAATGAGGTCCTAAATGTCGTACTGCAATTTAACTTTATTATACCTACTAATTCCTAATCAATCCCAGCGCATATATATACATGTATAAACCAATTTCAGTCCAAGGCGACCGCGCGCATGTAGAACTACGCGAACGAATTATATTATACGCGCGGATGGATACCCACTGGTACGTGATATACATATAGACATATAATATAAATTACTCGGTTAATATTCAGTTTAACGTGTATACGTTATATACATATATATACAGAGAAAGGAAACGAAGTTAAAATTGCCTACAAGTGATTTGGCATCGTGCCTGATATTCCTCAAATAATAAAGGCTTCGGTTACACGGTGAAATATGTATATCGATGGTGGAGGGAGGAGACCCTGTCGGTTCTATATTTAGCGACGATATCGTGGGTTTCTTTTTTTTTTTTATTGCGAGAGCAATTTCGTATCTGTAATTGGCGCACCGAGAGCGGTGAAATGATCGGTAGGTTGGTATGCGGTTCGTTTAATAAAGCGGTAAATGTTATATATATTGAATGGAAAGTATGTAATATAACGATGATTGAAAATATGTAAAAAGGTTCGTTTTCAAGTATATACTTTGCTTAGTTTTGAAATGTCAATATACATTACTATAACGTGTGTGTGTATATGGTAAAGGTTAACTATCCTATTTGCGTATATGAGTTTTTCAACGAAACTACGTACTATCTACAATAATAGCCGTGTATTCGCGAATTCTATAATTACTATGATTTCACAGTAACCACGGGTCCTAAATGTTTATAGGTACCCCGTTACCTTTAAAAAAAGAAATATACTTTCTTTTACCCATACAAAGTCAACCAACATTTATCATATTATCCATCAAATCCAAAATTCCCTACCGTATATAAAACCTTCCCATACACTCACCTTTAGCAATTCCTTATACCCAAACCACTGCCGCACATATCCTTATCCACAGCTCGCTCACAGCGGCACATACATACACACACATACACTACCTCAGCACTCGCTGCCAATTAGAGCTCACCTGTCCGGCCTCTCTCTCTCTCTCTCTCTCTTTCTTACTCTTCCCATCCGGTCGCTCTTGAGGCTCTGCGCGTGAAATCGCCTCGCGCTTCGCAGGATCAATAATGCCGATTCGCCCCGGATCATTTTCCCCTTTTAATTAAACGCGGCTTAGCGAGAGGGCACAACCCCATTAAACGCGCGCGCGCGCGCGCGAAGAAAAAGACAAGGTAAGGCGCAAGGCAAGGCAAGGCAAGCAAGCGAGTTTGTACCTTCTCTCTCTCTCTCTCTCGTTTTATTTGGAGGAGTAAGAGAAAGAGATAGTGGAGGAGGTGAGAGAGAGAGAGAGCGAAATTGAAAAGCACGTCGTGAGGTCGTTGCCGCCGTTGCTCTCTGTGCACCTTGGGGTGTTCGAATGTAGGAGAGAGAAGAGAGTAAGAGAGAAAAAAAAATTGGGTTTGCTGTGTAGAAGCTTATATATATATAGGTAGTGTACGATTGTGAATAATGGTATATATAGAGCTATTTTCAGCTGTATATTCGTGTAGTTGTACAAAATTGATTGTACAATTTGTATCTCTCTATGCAAACATAACGAATACGTATATACGTACAGTATACCATACCTCTTTAAACCCTTTCCTTTCCACCAATATATATATATATAATAACAACGTCCAACATCGGTTATTACACCGTTTACCCCTGTTTTTTTGTACACTCCAACCGCACCATTCATCCTTCAATCACAAAACCGTTTCAACCAACTTTTCAGACCCAATAAACTTGATGTTCTGACCAAAAGAAAGCCTTATACCACCCAAAAAAACACCAAACAACGACAATTGCCAATGGGCAAACAAACAATATATATATATATATATAACCTCGAGCTATTTACACACCGCCTTCGGTTCTAAACCTGTCAATTGGCAAAAGCCCGCCATCAATACGCCATAACGCCCATTGTGTTTTTTACTTTGCTATACAGATATACTTAACCGCTTTTTGCGCGATAACCGCGAAGCGCCGCCACTTCTCGGCCGTGGGAAAACCGTGTATAGCAGCAGCGGCAGTAGTATAGTACCGAAATGATAAACCCTATAGCCTCGGGATAATTCGCCACTTCATTCGTACGCGGTATCGGTCCCTGAAGCTACAACTACCTCTTTTTCTATCTCTCTCTCGCTCTCTTCTACACCTACTCGATATATTATAAAACTATATATATATATACGCGGTACGATGAAGAGACGTCGCGCTATATATATATGGCGTATCGCGTTACGCGGCTCGTAAATTCGCGTGTCCGGCCGCACAAATCGTCCACGCGCGCAAGAGACGTGAGATATGCTGGTAAAGACGATGAGATGCGACTGCATGGATGCAGGGTGACGTTGTCGAGCGAGGTATGGGGCACGTGGTATAGATGTGCCCTGATGATTTGAGAAGAGGGCGGAAGGCAATGTGGGTTTTTTTGGTATGAGGAATGGGTTCAGGTGACAAATTAAGGGTATATTGATGTAGAGTGGGAGTTGTGAAGTAGGAAGTGTTGGAGGATTATCTGTACAAGGGTTTCAGATTATTATGCTTTTGTATAACCTTTACGTTTAAAAAATTTTAAAAAACGAGTAAATTTCCTTTGTAGTATTACGAAAACCCTTGATTACATGCTTTTGTTTAAACGTCAATAATATTACAAACAACAGTTTACTTCAGTTCGACTATATATATATTTACAAGCAAACTATTGCAGGCATCTCGCAATTACACTGTACTTTCCTTAAAAAAACACTTAATTTCCGTTCCTCATGTAATTTCCAACGAAAACTACACCCGCACGTATATATATATATACTAGAGCACTAAAACAGTGATCTTCATAATAACGGACAAAACAATTTCTCAATACTACTTCATCAACCCATCGATGTAAAATAAAAAAAAACAACTACCTTTGTCTATGTATAACAACAAAAACACTCTTGGAATTTCCGGAACATCACGCGCAGTTCGGAACCCTCTTGTTCATATATATATATATCCAACGGAAGTGGCGTATACACACATACCTTTATATATACGTGTATAGTCATTGCACGTCGCGGCGGCACACCATCGTCGATCGCGTTTTCCAATCGCTCGCGTGACGCTTGGCCTTCGTGTCAAGAAGCCGCTGCTTCGCTCTCCGCTCGACGCGCGCGCGCGCGCTTTTGGACAGTTTAGCTGCAGCGCACGAAGAAGTAGTATATATAAGAGAGTGAGAGAGGGAATTGCTGCTTGCCTCGGGGCACAGACGTCCGGGCCATTTCGAGATACCTTAGCGCAGATACACTCGTTCTTTCTCTCTCTCTCTCTTCTCTGCTTCTTCTTCTTGTTCTTGTTCTTCTTGGTCTTTCTTATACACTTGGGGGGATCCCGATTCCGTTTCTACGCTATGGGTGTATATATATATATATACGTAGAGCAATGGAGGTGGGGGGATAGTCGCGAAGAGTTTCCCGAAAAATCGCACTTTCCCACGGGCGAGATATTTTCAAGGAGCTACAGCCCCGAGCGGTTTATTGCCGGATGCGGAATTGCGCGAGTGTACTGTCTTTTTTTGGCGAAGGCCAAAGAGGCGAGAGAGAGAGAGAGAGTAGGGAGCGCAAAACAAGTCATAACCGTCTCTAATGATCGCAGCGCGCGGGTTGGAGAAGAGAGTGAACTGATGTTTGCGAGGAGAGCGGTAAGTGCGTCGTTATGTGTTGGGGATAGGAGAAGAAGAAGAAGAAGAGGAAAGATTTTTGGGCGCGTTTTTTTTTAATGAGGATGATGGGAATGGAAGTGTATAGTTGGTGCGCAGGATTGTTGTTATTGATTTGGGAATGCGGTGCGGGGTTGGTAGTGTATCGGTATAGTGGTTTTGGAATTGTTGGATGGAAAATTTTGTTATGGTTTTTTTTTTAAGTTGCGAATGGGGATTAAGAATTGGATTGTAAATAGACTGGTTTACGGAGAGAAGGAAATTTTGAATAATTAGATGATGATTGATGCTTGAAAAAAAATACAAGGAAACTACAGGAAAGTCGATCGTTATTCTTAAACTGGTGAAAAAAGCTACAAATTATTCAGTGAAATGTTATTTTATTGCGTGATAAAAAATTTCGTTCTATAATGTTGAATGGATATTCACCATACAATTAGTAAATTTTTTCACTCATTCTCAAAATTGAACAATTTGTTACGTACTTATTTTTACGTCATAAACGTTGTAAAAAATTATGCTAAAAATATAGAAAAAATCAACTATCGCAATTTTTTTTAGTTTCTTACACTTAACGTTAGTGTTCATTTCTACAAAACCTTTCAATCTGAAGTTTTCAAATAAAGATAGAGACACGTTTGGGTCAACGAGGTATATTATTAAAAACATTTTAATAAAATGAGCATATAATAAAAACATTTTATCACCCCTACAACCCACCAACGAAAATTACAATCACTACCGTACAAACCTCAACCCTTTCATCATACGTCTTTCTTCCCTCAACCTATACCCCAAACCTTCACTCCTCCACATCACCTAGAATCCACACCAATAACCCGAATTAAACCCTTCGAAATCCACACACACAATCCACTTCCACACTAACCCACATCCTTCATTCCATCCACCACACCCTCTTTAAAAGAAAAAAAAACCCTTCTCACAAGGGTTCACCTCTACTCTACTTCTACACTCGTCCCTGCGTCGCCCACGCGTTCTCTTACCTCTCTACCTTCACCGTACACACTCGTGCACAATTCTCCCGTACAGTTAAACGCTCGTACATGTACGTACATATATATACGTACACATATCAACAATCGTTTCCACACCACATATACATCCACACACACCATACACGTACATACCGAAGCCTAGAGATGAAATTCGAGGCCTCTGACACGGCGAAATCCCGCGGATAAACTCGTTGCGGGCTCTGCGGAGGATTGCGCGTCTCTTTCCGTATATACCACACATAAGCCGGTCTCACCCCCTCCCCCCGCAAGTCCCCCCACCGCTAATGAGATCATGCTCATGTAACCCCTTTTGCGCAGGGGTGTACAGGCCTGTGTTGTTGCTGGCACTATAGACTAGCTAGCTGTGTACGAGACATACATGCTAAAAAAACACACATTCGGTACGTACTATCGGCCGTTTTTTTTAGATATATACGTGTCGCGCGCACACGCGTTGCTGTGATTGTTCTACGTACACTGCTCTTCTGTATATACCTAAAAAATCATACGCATTTTTAACCTTTAATTATATTTTCCAATTATGGTACCATTATTCCATATACTGCACTTTGTACCACTGGTACCCAAACGATCTACCTGTAATACCAAAGAACGAACGATTTTTCGCGCGAATACGATAAAATAATATACGTAAATTCATACATTAGCATATCATCATCGCTACGATTTTCTTTACACGAGCACCAAGGGCGTGGTTTGACCATCCCTGCCAGTATACTTGCAATATATACCAACCCTTCGAGTGAAAAGGGTGGGGGGGCAAAGCCCTCTCGCGGGGGATAGGCTGATCGGGCCGCCTGCCACAAACGAGATTACTATGATCCCGAATCCAACAAACTCTCTTACTCTCTCTCTCTCTCTCTCTCGCGAATGTGCGTTGGCTTCGAATAATCCAATAGATCGTGTCGACGACGATGCCGGCTGGTAGTAGTGCCGTATATATATATACCGCAACCACTATACATATATGTCGTTTTTTTTTTCTCTCGCGGTTCTTTTTTTTTTTCTTTTTTTTTTTGTTGTAGTTACGTGGAATCTCTAGAGCTGCGATTATCCCGCGGCAAGCGCTGCTTTTGTCATAGTGTGTATATAAGGTGTATAGATAGAGAAGACGTACGAATGCGCGGGAAATATACGTATATCTTTATTTATTCGCGCGCATATCTATCCCTATCCCCCTTTTTCCACGTCGCCGGGTTATGCGTATACATACATACATACATATAGCGACTGTTGTGACGATAGGATTGGCAGATTTCGCGGCGGATTTTGATATTGAGTTACCTATCAAGCGCGTATAGAGAGGATGATGATTAAATTGATTATATATACCGACGCGTCAGGTATTAACGAAGGGGATAGGTTGTGGGATTTCGATGGATAGTGGAATATATACGGCTTAATCGAAGACGCGTTGTTGTCGAGTCAGCGCGAGAACTATTAATTCTGAAATCAATCGGCACCCCCTAGGGTGGGTATGTATCTATGTGAAAGTGGATGATATCGTTATTGTATATACACACTTGAAGTACTTATTCCTGATTGATATATAAGAGAATACTGTCAGGTGTGTTGCTTATACGTACCTGTAATGGTTAATTAATAAGAAAAGTGCGTTACAATTATATAATTAACCTATAATACACCTCCAACCTGCACACAATACCATACCGCAGCAGGCGTCACCTTTCAACCATCGTTTATTCGCCCTCTTACCCCTATAATATACTTCGATACACCCGTCACTAGCAGTATATACCAGCACACTCACTTATACTCTCTCACTCACTCTATCTCAAATTCACCTTTTACCGCGCGCGTCACTATATATACATACGTAATCAATACCACCAACCTCCCTCATCCCTATATATATATATATGTACGAGTACATGTCAACGGATCCACATACACAATCCTGCGCTGTGTATATATATATATATATATATATATATAACGTTTAAGGAGTCTAGGCCAGTGGAACACACATCGAAGAAGAGGAAACTTGATATATCCCTTGTTGTGTGTATGTGTGTGTGTATAGTAGCCAAATAGCCACTATGTATATATAGAGTGTGACCTGATCGAGTGCGAACGCAGAAAAGAGTGAGTGAGTGGATGTGTATGCAAATGAGAGAGTAGTGTTGTGTATGTATGGTGTTGAGAGAAAGAAACCGAAGGTATTGAGTTCCGTAGCCCTTTCGGATACCCGTGTTGTGTGTGTATATGTGTGGATGTGGTTCACGTTTCAATCAATGCCTATATACGCGTTTACGCATGTGCGTTGAGGTAAAGCTATATAGAGGATCTATATACACGTATATATGTGTATAAGGGTTTGCAGGTTTGTTTGTCGCACGTCGAGTGCGGGTTAGTCGTCGATAGGATGTCAGTGTTGACGTATGGAGTAGTAGTGTATCTATTAACTGGTGTGAAGTGCAGTCCACGCATAACATATGTGTTAATAATCAATCTATTTATTATTAATCCCAATCACTCATCCTCTCACATTCTCTCGTTCACACATACACTCACACATAGCATGATCAGCCTCCCAAGAAATCCAGCCTTCTGACAAAACGCTCTTCTATACCTCTTCTCAGCCTCTCTCTCTCTCCATCCCAAAACAACGATACCTCTCTCTCTCTCTCTCTCGCCTCGTGTTCACGCGCGATCGATCGGAATACGTATATATATACACTATACTACTCACAGCAGCAGGAGCAGGAGCAGCAGCAGCACTGCAACCGTACGTTCGGCAATATCGATCGGACCGAAGGAGAAGCGAGAGGAGTATAGTAGCAGAAGTTCTCTTGCGAGAGAGTGTACAAGCTCCTGGTATGCGCTGGTATCGATTCATTACCATCTCGGGGGGGCCCGCGCCCGCGCGACTTTGCATCCATTAGGATAATTGCCGTGCGCGTGCGAGAGAGAGAGAGAGAGAGAGAGACGGGCCCAAGAGATAGGGTCCCGGGACGGGATATATATGTATGTGTGTGTGTGTGTAGTGAAAGAACGCGTGAATTACGGGCAGCAGTGAGGGGTGATTTGAGGTGTGAGAGAAAAAGTTGGGGGTGGGGTGAGGTGTCGCCGTATATAAGTGTGGATTTGGTTGTTGTATGATTGTTGCGGTTCGGGGGTTGAGGTAGGATGTGAAATTTAAAAAAAGATATATAGCTCATTGCACAAGTCTATACGTTGATTAAAGTAGAAACGGTAGACGCACTGGACTAATCAGCGATCGAAAAGACACTAAGGAATTTCCAAGCTTCCGCTCTACATCTCACTTAAAAAAACAAATTTTATACTATCACAAGCAGCAGCAGCAGTAACAGCGTCCGTCCCATTAGACGCGACGACTATACGACTGCCAAATCGATCGGCTCCACTAATCTCTCTCTCTCTCTCTCTCGGTCTCTTCGGTCTCTCGCCAACGAACCTTTATATAAGACCAAAACGACAAGGAAAAGACGACGAGACAAACCGAGAAACCAAGCTGTTGCTGCTGCTGCTGCTGCTACAGCCGATAAATGCCTGTTCTCACTCGCGTTCACGTTACTTTTTGCTCTCGTGGATTCGGTAGCCGGCGAGCCATTACACGATCACACCTTCGAGAGAGCGAGAGAAAGAGAAAGACAGAGGGAAGAAACAAAGTCGGAATAATTTATACTGCCGCGAAGGGGACATCCATTTCCCTCTTGCTGCTGCTGCTGTGCCGTCTAGGATATATCAGACCGCGAGGTTCGTAGCTGCTGCTGCTGCTGTTGCTATAGGCGACGGTCAATTATTCGAGCGCATTCTTGGGACTGGTTGGTAAAGTGGACTGTGTGTGTGTTTTTTTTAAGGTGGCGGGGATTCGATAGATTGGGATATTTTAAGGGCAATTAATTGAGAGGTGAGAGTGCGTAATAAGGTGATTGGAGGGTATATTGGCTGAGGATACTGGATGTTATGATATTTTTAAGATTTGGTGTAATAGTGGGTAAGGTTTATATAGTGTTTGAATTTATTTTCAATTAACTTGAGGTTATTAATGAAAATCTGAAATTTTACTGAAAAGAAATCTAAAGCAGATTCGAGTAAATTGCATTAATAAAAATATTTAAAAATCTTAAAATATTGAAATTTGGATATTTATGCGTTTCTAATTTGCGTATACAGTAACAACCCCAACATTATACGAGTCAAGTAATCAGAAAAAAAATCAGCCAATTCATTTAATCACAGTACTCCAATCCACACTCCACATTACTCGCTACCAATTCATCGATCCACACCTACACCACATCTCTCACTCTCTCTCTCTCTCTCCCTTCGCTGACCATTCGCACAAATATTTCCAACCTATACGTCGTCGTCGTCGTCGTTGCGAACCCAAACCAACCACATCGACATACATATATATATACACCACCACTTCTCTCTCTATATACACGCGCCCACGTCTTTCCTTCTGCTTCTGCGTATAGAGCGATCAGCTGGACCGATAGGACAACCCAAGCTGCTGTTGCTTCCGCTCACTTCTCTCTCTCTCTCGTTCGAACGTCTTCATTTGCGCGCGCGCGCATTTGCATGTGTCCCCGGCCTAATTACCGGGCTAATTAATTGGGACCCTTGTGAAAGAGTGAGTAAGAGAGAGAGAGAGAAGTGTGTACACGAGAGAAGGGGATATTATCATGGTTGGAAGATCGAATTCGAATTTGATTTGTTTCGTATAGGGGATTCGAGACGCGCGGTCCCCGGGGGGTGAGTTATGGAGGTGAGGAAAGAGAGAGGAATTCCTGGCGAGTGCTTGCCGATGATTGGTTTCTTTGTTTGTTTAAGCTGGGGTTAATTTATTTGTTAAAAGGAAACACGTATTGGCAGGAGGTTCGGTTCTTTTTGGGCTTTGAAGAAAGGCAAAGGGTCGGTTAAATGCTTGAAGTTGGCGCGGAGAAAGTTTTTTGTAGTTATAAAAGTGACTGGGTTTGGTGGTGTTTGTAATGCAGAAAAATTACTATTGATTCGTAATTATTACTATAAATTGTAGTAATTTTCATGCGACGAATTACGAAACATAGTAATTTTTACTGCAAAAATTTTTTTTTCGTAAGTAGTGTATTGACAAAAAAAAATAATTTTTATCCATTATTACGAACTATACCACGTCAATGAACATCACGAAACCATCATTTTTATTTTTCCTCACAACGTAAACTCCACACGAAAGAATCAATCGATCCTCACACCCATAACTCTCGAATCGAAATTCATAAACCTATATACTTCTCTCTCTCACTCTCTCTCTCTTTTTTTCTCCTTCTATCCGAAAATAAAACTTTATGCAGAACTCTGCGCCTCATTAATTCATCCTCGTTCTCCCTCGTGTTCCCCGCGCGCGCGCGACTGATTAGCCCGTCGACTCTTGGAATCCCGAATTCCCTCTCTCTCTCTTTCCTCCATAAATCCTGCCCTTATACTGCTCGCATTTCTATTAGCCTCATCCTCACCTTTCCTCCTCCTTCTCCTCCTTCTCTCTTCCCTTTCTACCATACATATATATAATTGTCGCGCGTTTAGCCGGCGAATTAAGCGAGCTTATCGACGATTCGTTAGCACTGTATATATATATATACATGTATATATAGTAGTAGTAGTAGCAGCGACCCCCGATGACAGATTTATGCGCCATGCCGAAACTAGTCTATAGTCCGTGTGTATGTGGCTTCGTGAGTATATCTATATATATGTATATATGTGTGTGTGTAAAAGATGGTCGATAGAGAGGCGCGTCGTAAACAAAGCCGGGCGTGGGACGCGTTAATTGCGCGGATTCCGCGCGGTGGCGAGTTTCCTCCAAGTCTCTGTATATTGTATGTGTGTGTGTGTATATATCGCGAAGAGATTGTAAGATGCGATGTGAAGATTCTTCGTGAAGGTATATATATACATATATAGGGAGAGAAAGAGAGAGAAAGAGAAGGTATAAGGATGGGTGGGATAGTAATAATCGAAGGGGGGTTTAATGGGCTGTCGTGTAATTATATATCGGTCGGAACGATCGGTGCGAATATCTCGCACTGCAAGGATGACGAAGAGAGAGAGAGAGAGAGAGAGGAAAGTTTCTATTATTACGAGTGAGAGAGAGAGGCTGAATGCAACGTGAAAGGGTAGACACTCTTTATCAGAGAAATATATAGTTGGGTATATATATATACATATATACATTGGAATACCTTTCTATTCTCTTATATATAAAATTCAACCAACAATATATATATATATCCTCACTCTTATAAGAAAAAAAAAATAAATACTACGACACTATACAGTACCCGCCCCCTAAGAAGCAACGAATCGAGCGATAGACCAATGAAAAATCCGCAGCCCTGAAATCCATACATAAACCGCTTGGCGCGCATATATAAAAAAAAACCACCAGCAGCAGCAGCAGAAGCAGTAAGGCTCGACCCACCTCCGGCACTCATAAACCCCCATTATATACGTTCTCCCCCACTTATAATCATTAGCATATTCGATCCTCTCCTACCTACCCTATCAAACCTCACTCTCTTATACGTATACATATAGAACTCTCGCGAGATTTCTCGGCGAATTGATCCGACGCACCACATATATATACATACATACATTGTATATATACGCACGTGGGAGAACGAGTATAGAAAAAGAGAGGGGACACGTACCGGGGCTAACGAGCTTTTAAGAGCGACGGTGTATATATATACACCAGCGCCTAATTTCACTTTAATTCGAAAGCTCATCTCGCTTGCTCGCGCGCGCGCGCGTTCTCGATTAAAGAGGCGAAAGAGAGAGAGAGAGAGAGTTTTGTTCGTATATATATGCGTAGATATAGCTGTAGGCAGTATATATATATATATATATACGTAGACACACCATCTGACGCGAAGTGAACCCTCGAGAGGTAGAGAGACAGAAATTATAGCCGGAGAGCGCGCGCATGGAGTGTCGTTAGCTTTGCAGTGGATGCCATTTGCGCGATTGCTGTGTATGGATAGAACGCGTGGGTTATATTATGGTGAACACATGCGACAGTTGGCTACTCTGCTGCGTGGAACGATTGTGTGTGTAGGGATAGGTTTGAATTTTTAGGTTTTTGTGGGATACGTGAATTTTTTTTAAATTATATATAGATGTGGTTGTAGGAAAAGAAGTTAAGGGTATAGTGGAAATTAATTGTTTTTGCGCTAATCGATACCGTCGTCGGTGGCGGTTCGATAAGTGTATTTTTAATGTGGCTGATAAATTTTTCATTATATATGTGGCGTATATTGTATATGATTATTTACAAATTGAGTATTTTTACAGTAAAATTACAAGTAAATAATCAAGAGACTAGTAAACAGATACAGTATTATAAATAACGATGAGCCATGGATAAAATTTGTTCATTAACGATTATTATTCAGTTTTTTTTAATAATTAAAACCATTATAACATCTCCTAATAAAATACCTAACAAGGATAAAAAAAAACAATAATCGTATATAAGCAAGCCAAATGTCGGCAACTGTGTATACCACCATATATATATATATACTGCACTCGTCGACATCACCATAACACGTAATATTTACGATAGAAAAACCTCAGAGGCATATACCATACTCCTCCCATTCGAAGTCTATATCCCCATAACCCCAAGTAAAAACAAGCACCATTATACGCATTATACATTACACGATGAATCTTCTTTCACGCCTTTACATTTTTCCCTCCCTATTAATCGACCACAAAAAAGCGCCCCTTTTAACATTCGTTTTCTTTTTGTCGACAGTACAGTAACTCTTCTCTCCAAACACACATAAACTAACAGCCGATTTCAACCATACCGCCGGTGTTTCTTTATATACGTACACGAATTCACGGAAAATCACGCGCAGTTACGTATAATAGTTACGCGCTACATGCGACGCGTAACGCGTATATATGTAAAAAAAACATATACGCAGAATCCTATATATATATAAGCGCGGTGCAGTGCCGACAATTCAATTACGCGCTGTGATTGACGCGGGTACGCGCGCGCGAGCTGTATGGCTAACGGGAGCGCATAAATCTACGTGTGAGAGAGAGAAAGAGTGCGCATTAATTATACCGAGAGAGATTAATCGCAAGACGAAGGTGTGTTCGGTATAATACGGATATATAGGTATGTGGATGTATCGATGGGTTGTCTCGCGTCTATATGTACAGTGCAAAAAGTAATAAATGTCGCGACTAATTTCATGATTTCATTAGGCGGGGGTTGTGGTTGTGTGTGTGTGTGAGGGAGAAGTGCTCATTAGTAAGTGTATGGGTAATGCGAAGGTATATGTACTTTTGTGGTTGGTTCGAATGCGTATCACGTGCGCATGGGGATATGCGCTTTTTTCACTGATGGAATTTATTTTAATTTCGTCACAGCAATGGTGTAAAGTTTAGCTTTATTTTTAATTCAAAATATACATATATTAATCATCGTCGCACTGCTATACTATAGTCGTATATATTATTTTTCAAATTTTGACGAAATTTTACGGCTCTTTATACCTTTATATAGAAATGTTAATCATAAATATTATTTTTTACTTGTTCCGCATAAATTTGGTATATACAAAGGAAAAGACTCTTGTGCTTTTTAAAGTTTCTTCGTTCACCTTTATACAAGTTTCGTTCAGCGCGACCATATTAAATAAAAAAATACAATTAACACTTTATCATGAACACCACATCGCTATAAATATAAATCCAACCGACAACTATAACATTTTAAAATATCGCATCTAAAACAACCACCTACCCCAAAACCATTCCTTCCCAACACCACCCAACCACCCCCTATATATACATACACACAACGTCTACCTTTACACCGAATCAAGTCAGACCACTACCACTACCACCACTACCGTCTATTATTCTCGTCGCCTTGGGCGTATTTTCGGGCACGCTGCTCCGCTATATATACCACCGTCGGCGCGTATAGTCGTCGAAAATCCATAGGCAGCAGGCGAAGCAGCGGCGCGTGCGCGTACTCTTCCTTCCTTCCTTCCTGCTTGCTTGCTTGCTTGCTTGCGCACCTTCCGCGCAAGCTCCGCTGTTCTCTCAAGCGCAAAATGGCGGATGATGCGTCTTCGGCTCTGAACTATGGTTGATATGTGAAATGGAGAAATATGTAATAATCGTAGGATTTTTTTTGAAAGTATATATGTGGTTATAAATTGGTCGGTATGGGGTGTGAAATGGTTGTAGTTAAAAGTAGATTTTATATAAATGGTGGGGGATAAGGAAAAAATGTAAATTTATATATAATAAGCGTAATTGTGCGTATATATAATATACTTATAGCGCGTCGTTCCGTTAATTATTTAAATATACACACACATTATAGGTATACTTTTGATTCCCGACCTATTTCGCTTATATTATACCAACGACCAAACAAAAATCCCACCCACACCTCCCCCAATCCTTAATTAACATTCACGCATCAGCATATATATACATATATAATACAATTCACTCCCTCTAATCATCCCTATACACAACCATTTATCCCCGTTAAATCATGACACAACCCCCCTACGCATAGATATACATATAAACCGAAAGAAAGAAAGAGAGAGTTGAACTCGAATGATATATCCACTCCTTGTCCTCTTCTTCTTCTTTCCCCTCCCTACGTTATACACATCATCAACGATGATTCAGACACACATACGCAGTCGCGGTCACGCTCTGCAGCGTCGATAGGGATCGCCGTATCACCTGGCGCGCGCGCATGCCGTGTGTGTGTATATACCGCCTCTCGTATATAGGATACGGAAAAGCTATTATATACGCTGCGACCGGCTGCTGTTGCTGCTGCCCCCAGCGGATATATAGCTGCGTGGCTCATTTTTCTTGTAAGAGGAAAGCATCTGCGGGGTTGGGTTGGGTTGAGGTTGTAAGTTCGGATGGTATGTTATAATTTTGTTGTATTATGGCTAGTTGTTGGTTTTTTGGATATAGAAGTGAGTGTCTTTTTTTTTTAAGGGAAATGTGTGTGTGTGTGATTGAATTGAAAGCGACGTGGGTTATTGAAAATTAGGGCACGGTTGATTAATCGACGAATGTGGTATGTAAAATGTGCGTATCATTATGTGGTAGGGTGTTAGTATATATATAGGGAAAAAGAGAGAGAGATTTGAAAGGCGGTAATTGAAAGAAAAGTGAAGTTGATTGACTTGGTATGTAGGATTTTTTAATTGAAGTTAAATGAGGCAATGAGGAGTGAAAAATTAGTAAGTTGAATATTTTACATTATCAAGATGTGGTATGAAGTGATGTATGTCGTCCTTATTCACCGTACGTAGGTACATTAAGGCAGCTTGTATATTTATACATTTTTTTTAGCAACCCCTTAATAAACCCAAATTACCTAATATTAATTACAAAACATACCTAAAAAAAATCTTATTTAATCTCACCCCATTTTTTTTTCGTGAAACTAAGGCGTTGTCGCTCACAGAATACCACCTCCCGAACCCCCACACACCTCGTATATACGCACACACCCATCGTCTCTCTTATACACTTCGCGCACTTTTACGCGGCTTTAATTAAAATGCTTAGAGGTTAGAAAGCGTGATGAATGAGCTTGAAGCCTATACGTAGAGAGAGAGAACTCTATTAATTATATCGGATGACACGAAATCCATTAACTTGCGCGCCCTCCTGCCGTCGCGCCGCCACATTGCTAATTATATATAATAATGATAATAATATAATAATACGAAAAAATATCCATATGTTGTTGTTATTGGTTGTTATAGTCTGAAGCCGCCACAGAAAGAAGGAGTGACGAAATCTAATCCGAGCAAACGTCATCGGGAACGATTGAATGCTGAATTGGATACGTTAGCGAGTCTATTACCATTCGAGCAGAATATACTGAGTAAACTCGATAGGTTGAGTATACTCAGGTTGAGCGTTAGTTATCTCAGGACGAAGAGTTACTTCCAGGGTAAGTTTTATATATTTTATTTTATTTATATTTATGCGACTTTTTATTGTAATGTATATGTATAATAATATGCTATATATTATGGTAACAGATAAAAAATAGGCGTTTCTATATTAACTTATAAATACAAGGGTATGTATATAGCGTGTGCGTGGGCGAAACAATAATCGCCCGATATATATATAGCGGGGGGGCAGTTGTACTACGTCAATTTTAAAATTTCATTTATTCTACTGTCAGACAACAGCAGTGGCATCAGCAGCAACAACAGCAGCAGCAGAAGTAGTAACCTCCCTCCCCCTTACCTATACAACTGCCCATCGTTCACGTTCAATTCTCTCCCTTGCCTACCTAATCCACTCGTCTCTCCCCTCCCCCCTAAAACACACCCCCACGAACTTTCCTCTCTCTCTCTACCAAAAACCTTCTCTCTCTCTTACTTCTCTCGGAAAACCCGTAACACGCGAGCCACTCGTTACACACGTTCTCTCTCTCTCTCTCTCTTGCGCGTGTGCCTCGCTTCCTTCCTCGAAATGAACTCGTACTCACTCTCTCTCTCTTCTTCTCTCCCAGGGATTCTGTGCGCCGTGTCCGTTGACTATCGGCCATCTCGCGCCGTACATCACGGCATTGTTCGTCGTCCGCTCCTCCTGCTGCTGTTGCTGCTGCTACTCTTACCGCGCGCGCGACTCTCTGCGCGCGGCTTTAATAGGCGCTCATTGTCGGCCCGCGGAATCTTCTTGCCAGATGCCCGATATATATATATACATAGGAGGGGTTACCTTTCACCTCTATACGCGAACGAAAGAGAAGAAGAAGAAGAAGGTGAAGGAGTATATAGTGACCGTTATTGGAAGGGTTTCTCGCTTTCTTTCGATTAATTAGGGTTCGCGCGCGAGTGAGCGCAAGAGCAGAGAGGGAGGGAGGGAGAGAATTTTCCGTGAGCTGAGAGGAGAGGGATCGAAAGATAGGAGATCTCGGAGGCAATTAAGTGAACCGTGGATATCTGGTGCACGAGAGTGCGTGTGTGTGTGTTTAAGAAACGCGTGGGCGAGAAGAGGAGTGCAATGTGTAGGTGTGGGTTTATATAAAGACGACGACGAGAGACGGTAGCTCTCGTTGACGCAGAGATTGGGTTAATTAATGGAGGTTGTAATATTCTGAGAGAAGATGCGGTGCTGTATACAGTGGGTGAATATTTTGTCGGAGAGGTGCGGAGCGCGGTTGGTGTAGTTTAGTGTATGCGAGTGGGTTAAATGGTTAGGATGATGAGGAATTTATAGTGTAGGAGTATAATTATGTAGGATGATGGGTAATATTTGTTGTGAATTGTTGCAGTTTATAGGGCTGAATTATGTTATAAAATGAACTTTGGTTTGTTCTATAAATGAAGCTGTGTAATAATGTAATAATAATTTTAGTTTGGTTAGAAACTTATTATACGAATGTATTAAATGTCTGGAGTAAATTTTTACTGGATCAGTCTTAATTACACAAATTTCATTGTTTTGATTTTTTTTCTTAAATCCGATCAAATGCTTTTATTTTATATTTATTTCTTAGTTTTGCGCAATGTTGAATGGTTAGATTAACAATATTAATTTAGTAGAAATATTTAAAAAAAAAGCATAATGTAAAATACTGTTTCCATTTTGACATTTCATATCTATTCTGATTCTTAATATGTTATATAACACAAAATGTGCATCTGAAAAAGTTATTTCATTACATTTTACCATTGACACTTTTACGAAAAAATTCAGGTAATGTGGGATTATGCGAACAATGGTAAATTAACAATTTTTTAAACCCATTGTACGCATTAGATTTCAAGAAACAATTAAACCATAAAACAGATAGCTTTCTACATTCTAACACGATAATTGAAGTAAAAAGAATTTAATCGCTTTGTCATATCAGCTACAGACAGAGTTTGCACATCTATCAAATAAGTTCGTTGAATGAAAGGCTTAATTCAGTAACCCTATAGAAATCTGATACCCATTTCCATTATTAATCACCTGCTGCCACAAAGGCATCACACGAATTAAATTCAAATCGCGTAAAAGCGCATAATAAAACTCGATACCGAATGAAACTGCGTATATACATATATATACACATCGACGTAAAATTACCAACCGAAGCAATTAAAGGTAATAAGAGAGCGTATATATATATTTATATATATATGATGACTTACGGATCATAAATTCTCCTATAAAAGGAGAGAATATTCCTTAACGGGGATAAAATTATAAAAGTCTCGCGGTCGTTCACCCTATAGTTTAACCTTTTTTTAAAAAAAAACATAATATACATAATGCAAATCGTACCTATCAACTTTTCACTTACAGCAAAAAAAAGCAGCGTTAACCTCATATACAATCGTATTATCGGTCTCATCCATCATTCGCGTGAAAATAAGTCCTCACCGCGACGACGACGACATATACCGCGTCCCTCTTATAACACTTTCAATTCGCAATACAACTATATATATACATATATATCTCAACAGCTCGCCCTCAGCGCGTCATTACACTTATATTTGCATTTTCCATTCCGCCTCACCTGCGCACCTGTCCTCTCTCTTCACCTTAATCTCAACGCATGTATATACACACACACACTAATTTTTTTTTTATTCCTTCTGTTGTTTGCTCAACGATTTGCTGGGGCTAATTCTCGATCGCTCATCTCTCTCTCTCTCGGCGAACAAACAGCCATCGATCACACAGACAGATACATACATACACGTGAGCGATCGTTAATCATTTCCGGCGACGAAAATCGTATATATATATACGACTGCGCGGTCGCGTTTTGTTTACAATGCCCCTGCGCGATATAATTGGGCCCTGATGCGCTGTTATAGTGTCGTCCTGTGCGTATATATATGTTGTTGAATGTCAGATGGTATAGTAGGATATATATATGTGCTGCTCGTAAGATTGATATATATGCGAGCTGGTTGTAACGACGTGTAAGTAGATCGTTATTATGTGTTAATTAAATATCGATACGACATGTGAGCTCGTCCCGTAGCTTTTATGTATAGTCGCAGACATTTTATATATATTTTGTATCATTTATAAGAGGCTTGTTAGGAACACGAGGTCCCGTCGTTTATCATAGATGAAAATCGTCACATATATAAAAAAAAGAAAGCTTTTTTTCCCTCTCTGCGCATCAAATATATTGATCAAACATATTTCTTTCCCATTATGTATATATGTATATATACTGAACTCATATTGTATATGAAAATAGGAACGCGATTTCTATTCCCTCCGCGTTATTTTTCGCCTCGAAGGAACTCACCTTAGCTGTTGTACTTGTATACGTATTACACGTGTGTATGTATATATACACGAGCCCTTCCCGTGCGCAGTTGATTGAAACACAGCGGCGCGTGCAATTAGCCAGGTTGTATACAGTCGAGGTGGACACCTTTCGACGACGGCGCGCGTGCGTAGTATTATGTGTGTATAATAGCGTGGAAGGTTGTGATGGTCGAGGGAAAAAAAGTATACGTATAGGATGTGAGAGTTGAACGTAATAAAAAGCTTATTAAAAAAGGTGTGTGTGTGTGTGTATGATGCGTTGTTGAAGAGATATAAATAAACATATTATGTATGTGGTACCGTTAATTTAATCGAGGGTCAGATTGTATATTGTTGTAAAGTGTACTTGATTTGTTGAGAATAAGGATTTTTTCTGCGGGTACTTATTAAAATTCATTTTTGTAGAAATTGAGTGCAGAAAAAAATGTTAAAGCAATTATTATGTATAAGATTTAAGGCTATAGGTAGAGTTAAAAATAATTAACTAAATTTTAAATATTTATTTGGAAAAACACATTACTTATATACTTTTCATAGATGTAAATACTACATCCTATACATTGAGAATTTTTGTTTTGAGAAATTTTATTATTATAATCCTACGAGATATTATTCTGTGAAAAATTGTAGCAAAATAACAATAAAACGCAGATTCCAATGTTTATTGACATTACACGGTTTTTATTCAAACAATTAATAATTTCTAAATAGCACATTTCGTACATGTAAATACTATTAAATTTTTTTTAGCAATTCTATTAGTATTAAAATAAAATGTATTTGTTGAAAGATCGTATGTCATCTAATTTTCTCTTTTCCTTTCTCTCGGCATTACCATTACCAACCAAAATATATTACCTATATATAACAATCCCAATCCAAACCGGAACCAGCTCACACACCCAATACTAACAATTTCCTTCCATCTTTCCTATAAATACAACTGATGCGCAGTCATAGCAGACAACATAAACCCATTATCGCAACCGCACACGCGTGTATTATACACCTGAAAAGACACGTCAAATAATCCCCATAATGTTCGGCTATGTATTCATTCCTCTTTCCTCCTTCTTCTCTCACAGGCCATAAACCCTCGACACCAGTGGGTGTCCATTTCAAGTAACGACAAAAATATGTACATATAACGCGCGCTAATAAAGAAGTTAACGCTCCCTTCTCTCTCTCTCTCTCTCTTGCCGCTAATCAGATTTTTTTCTATGCATATAAAGAGCAAAGAAGAAGAAGAAGGATAGCAGTCTCCTCCATCATGACGATAATCGAAGCGTATCGCGGTTCTCATTACACCGCATATATATATATAACCCTATGGTCTTGTACTGTATCGACACGACGATCGCGCGCTTTTATGCAAGTTTCGTATATACATATATATATACACACATGATGGATTCGTCCCGGAACTTCTGTATATATACACACACACACACTTCTTCTTTAGCGCGGCACCAGTATATAGAGTCTCTCGTTTTTCTAATTCGCCGCTCCAGATGTTTTATCGTCCAGAGAGCGGAGGGAAACTCGGAAGCGTAATTGCGCTGCCGCCGTTGCTGCTGTTGCAGCGTTAATGTTATTCCGATTACCATTTATCTCTCTATTATGCTGATTAGGTTATCGACGGCCATCGCTCTTTCGCGCTGAGTGAGTTGGTGAAGAAAACGCGCGTATATATGTGTGGAGTGTATATATAAGCGATGCGCCAATGCGAGCGCGCGCGCGCGTGAAGGTTTCTTGAGAAAAGTAGTGTGTATCGTATGTCGTTAACCCGTTTAATTTCTGTGTAATAGAGAAAGGGAGAGAGAGAGAGAGGGACGTATGCGTTGGTTTGATTTTGTTTTTCTTTTTATTCTGGTTTAATTATTTGATAGTGGCTATGGTTTTTTTTAAAAGGTATGATTTGTATTACCTCGATCGGTCAATCATGTGTTTTCTTTTATACTATTTATGCGTTGAGACAGATTTTCAAATTAAAAAAAAAGTAAATTTATGTGATTTATGGTGCGAAAATTGACATATAATTTATAGTAATTTTGATGATGTTGGCAAATTGCCAGAAATTAATCAACATACATGATAATTTTTAATGTAACGTTTTTCTTCGTCTACAATTCTCACAATTCCTCACAATGTTGAAAAATATGGCCGTTCGTAATCGCAATTGTTTTCGTACGAAAAACTTTCCTTTTATTTACAATAATATACAATATAAAACGGCTCTTTGCAACAAATCATCACCAGTATAACACTTCAGAAACTTTCCCCACTGAACATCAAAATTTAAACAATATCTGTCAATCCAACCAATAACAACCACAATACTTTTCTCCATCCAATTTTCCCCAACTACACCAAACCCCCTATATTTTTCCAACCACCACCAACCCTTTCCTCCAACCCGTTGCACTCTCCTCTTATCTTATACACACATTTCTCTGCAATACCAAAACATACTCGTACACCTCCAAAACCCTCTTCAACTTCTCATCACTCGCTAGCCTCACCACGACCTAACTTTATTTTTTCCCTCTCTCTCTCCCGTTCCGCGTGTGCATAAGTGAATTCATGCGGCGTGTGTAACCTTGGCATAACGGCTTTTTTTCCCTCCGCGGCTCTCGGCCATATGTTGACGGAACGCGTAAGGTACGGTGTGCACTGACCACTGTGTGTGTGTATATGTAGTCTCGTTTTTGAAATGCCTATATGTATAGTCTTCGCGGATGGAACACTGGTACAGTGAGTTTTTATTTTGTAGGGATGTAGAAAACATATTAAAAAAGTCGTGGTCATGAGTGGTACAGGTGTATATTCTATATTTATATGTGGGCGAGGAGATTAGGATATATTATTGAGGATTAATTGTTTTGACAAAAATAATGTTTTATTTCGATTTTATGGAAATTATACTTAACTAATAATAAATAAGTAATTCCTCGCAAGAACAGAAGATTTATATCATTTTTGTATGAAAAACAATAGCATGTACGCTTTATACTTTTGAGTATAATATATAAACAAAGAATTTATAAAACAAAAAATAAAAATAAAAATAACTAAACATCCTGTACAGTATCGCAAAAAGTAAAAAAGAAAAAAGTGCACTATTCGTTAAAAAAAATGTATTCCTCCTCTACCACCGTCACACACCACGTGCTCCCCGCGAACCCGCCGAAGTATAAAACCTTATTATATATACCCGTAACAACGTTCACTCAACATATCACCTCTCTCTCTCCGCACAATCTTTCTCTCTCTCTCTCTCTCTCTCTCGTTCCTTATTATTCAAATTCGAATTCTCTCAATTACAGAGGTCCCTCCTCTCTCTCTCTCTCTCTTTCTCTCTCGCGGAAACGCTCGCGATTCCGCTAATTAATTGCCTTTAACGTCGCGATCGACTCTTTCTCTCTCTCTCACTCGCGTGCATGCGCGCGCACGCAACGCGCTCCTGACCCACTGAATGTAAGAGAGCGAGCGAGAGAGAGAGGCTTACACATACATATACACGTGAGGTATATATATATATACCATACTGGTGCTTGCCATATTGTATATAGCTCGAAAAAGCTTTCGCGGGTCAGGGCCGGGACAACCGCGCGCATGCCGAATAACTCGCGCGAGAAAGGTGAGAGATGGATGCGATGGTTATTTGTCAGTGTGCGAGAGAGAGAGAGAGAGTGATGAGCAAGGTGAGAGGTCGATGCGGGTGGGATTCACGTGTGTGTGTGTGAGCGTGGTGATGAGTCGAGAGCGTGCGGAGAGAGAGAGAGAGAGAGAGAGAGAGAGGATGCGAGGTGCGAGAGAAGAGTGATGAGGTTGCGCGCTAGTTTAAGTAGGATTTCTTCCTTTTTTCTTTTTCTTTTAGGTTTAACGGGGTATTAGCGGTATATGCTGTGGGTGATTATTCAACGCTGGATTTCAATTAAATCGCTAAAAATTCGATATACATATATATATATCGTTAATTATGGTAATGCAAATAAAAGCGTAACCTTGGTATATAATATTAAGAACAAATTAACAACTTCTACATCCACCCCCAAAAACCAACAGCAACAAGCCACCTTCTTCCTCCTCGTTCAGGAAAAAAAAATCTCCCCTATATATATATATATCCCAAAATTCCCTCTCCTCTCCCTACATATATATCCACGAAACCCCGACAGACAACAGCTATACACTCTGCTACTACTACTAGGCTCCCCGCAGGAACAAAGGGGAATTAATTACCTGCGCGGAGGCTAGCAGTGGGCCCCCCCTCGTTCGGCACGTTTTTCTACCTCTCTCTCTCTCTCTTGCTTACTCCATATGGTTGAACGACTGCGATCGCGTATCGTACCTACCACCTGGTTTCTTCAGCCTCGAGGCTAATAACCGACATGTAGAGGTATATACATAGAAGAGAGAGAGAGAGAGAGAGAGAGAGAGAGACAAGCTGCCGGGTTACGTATAATGTGGTTCAAAGGTATAGGAGCCGACGATGATGTTCGGTTCGATTGGTGGGTGGAATTTCGAGAGAGTATATAGTGATGACGCGGGTATGTGTGTGTGTGTGTGTTCGATGGAGAGGAAGGAATTTGGCGCGGAGGGACGCGTAAGGTTTGAGCTCGATGTATTTTTTTCTTTTTTTTTTTGACTGAGAGAATAAAAATTGATTTTTCTATAATATAAGATATACTTCTAAGCGATCTGTTACATCGATATCTTTACGCCATTTCGTACGTGTATATTACTATATAAGGTACTCTAAAACGCTCGTTATTTATCATCGATATGTATACTACATAATATACCTTTACCCACTCATCGACTTTCACCTGAACATTCGCCCCCCGCGTATATATATCCTACACATATATATATATTCATTTCACCACCGCCCATCACCCGCTGATAAATGAAAGAGCATGCGGCACCACTCGCTTAAAGACATTTGTAATATATCCAAAGCCGCCACAACGGCGAAAAATATCAATTCATGACGAAATAATTCCGGGAAAACTCCTGCTGCAGCAGCAGCAGTAACGCCATAGGTAAACCGATTAGCCGTAAATCTACGAACCTTCAGCGCGATCGCTGAGAAAGAGAGAGAGAGAGAGAGAGCACCTGGCGCCGGTAAATCAAGCGCGGGCGTATTATATACCCCCCTGTACGCCTTCACCTCCCCCTCTCCCCCTTTTGCGATATGGGAGCGGGTGTATTATATACGTGCCTTTTATTGGGGGGGAGAGAGAACCAAAGAGAGAGAGAGAGAGAGAGGGAGGGAGGAATCGTCGGCGTCACGCTGCGCGAGTCGGCCAGGCGGATTTTACACCTCCTTATAGCAGTTGCTCCCGCTGGTATGGCTTTTAGATACGTGTATGTGTATGTAGGAAAAGGGGTGAGGTAGCGATTTTCTTTTTTTTTTTTTCGTTGGTGACGTGTTTATTAGGGAATTATGAGGGTGATATACGTAAACGATGCGGTATATGTATATACGTATACATATAGTTGTAAAAAACGATTAAATACATGTATATATATTAGATCGATCCCAAATAAACTGCACACCGCATACATACATACATACCTCATCTTACTACACCCCTTGTATATACATATATATACACGACGACGACTGCAAGGCACCCTATATATATATATATATACCACAGTGTGCGCACCGGTGTATAGCGACTTTCAATATCGCAGTAGTCGTATAATACGCGTATATGTGTATATATATATATATGTATATACGGTTCACCTCAACCACCCCCTCTGCACCAGTCGACCGGCCGCGTAATTGCTTTGTTTATCTGCCTGGGATATCGCTACCAAGCGGTGCTGCTACTACTACTTGCATTAGCATATATATATATACGCGTTGCATTGACTTTTCTCTCTCTCTCTCTTACTCTCTTGGGTTGCCCAATTATATTCCTCCGATTTTAGCGGGGTGGTTGGTTCCTTATCGATCGGAAGTAATCGCGCGCGACTTTGATGGATAGAAGGTGCGAGGGTGGGGTTATAAGAGAGAGTATTAAAGGCGCGTGTCGCAGTGATACGCATCGGAGGAACCACGACGACGACGATGACGATGGGTTTGAGAGAGGTAGAGAGTAAGAAGGGAACGAGGTTTTTACTTTTTTTTTTGGTGGAGGAGGGTGAATATATATGTATAGAGGTGAGATTTGATGGAAGTGATTGTGGATATATGTAGTTGTTGTGGTTTTTCCATGTTTTATTAAGTACCATGTAATGGTATGGACTTCTATAGATCGATTATTAAGATACAAAAGTTTTCTTTTACACTCTATTCAAATGATTTTATAAAACCACAAAACTCCAACAGCTAATAAGAAAAAATCAAGGTTCCCAAAAACCACATGGAAAAGGTAGTATATACAATCGGAGCATATACTACACCAACTCTCACCTCAGACTTCTCCTCGCGCTACTCGCCGCCGCTATCGATCCGCTTTTCGGTGCACACACACACACACATATATACACACACAGACATATAGAGTGAGAGAACGCGCGCAAGTCTCCCGCGGAGCTATGCGTATACACTTATATATATATATACCTGCGCTGCCGCCGACGCGTACAAGATTCGGACTGGTTTTCGGTCGCCGAGTGACTTCGTGAATAGCTTATTTCTTTCGTCCTATACTGTATAACTATATAGGTAACTTATATCTATATGTGAAAAAGAACATCCTATCACCGCTATAAACCTGCAGCATTACGCGGATCATATCCACCTCTTCTTCACCTACACCGCGGTCCTTAGCGTCAGTCACGCGTACGATAACTTACCTTTATATATATATATACCTAAAGGATATCGTATAAGAATTCGGCCAATATATGTATCTTTAAAAAATCCAAGCATGCACACGAGGGCTTATAATATATAATATACACACACACACACATAGGCGTCACCCAACACCTTATAGCGTTGACATCGGATACCTATAAGTGGATTAGCCTCTTCTTACTCTCGCTCTTTATACGTTGTTGTCTCTTTGCTCCACACACACATATATACAGGGCGATATTCTTTTTCAATTAACGATCCACACACGCGTATATATGCGATCATCTCGCGCAGACCGCGTGGTTTATACTCCATCGTAAATAACAATTAGCTAGCGTTGAAAAAATCTTCTCTCTCTGCGCGAATTTATCTCTCGCTCTCTCTCGCTCAGCTAACAAACTAACCGTGAGATTAATAGCCCGGGTATGTATGTATGTGTATGTGTATATATAAACTTGTTAAAATCGAGGTGACTAATGCCGGGCGTTATTGTATACACGTGTAAAGGTGATTTTCTTAAGTCCATATGTGTGTGTATGTGTGTGTGAGGTTGGCGAAAAATCGGCGCGATTTGTTCTAGTTAAGGTGCGGAGAGGAGAACGTTGTTGTTTTTTTTTGGGGAAGAAGGGGGAGGAGGCGAAGGTGGAGAATTAATAGCGGCGAGGTATATAAGTTGATTAATTCGTGTGGGGACCGCGTAGTGTCTAACTAACAAGCGTACGCAGGATATTTGTTTGGGTAACGTTGTGTATATACGCGGATTTCGTATATGCGGCGGGGTAGGGATTTCGTGGTTCTTTTTTCTGGATATTTTAAGTGAGACGCGAAGGTGTGGATGGTGGGGGTTTTGAATAAATGCTGTATTTGTGTTTTTACTGGTGGGGTTGGGGAAGTTTTCATTTTTTTTCGTGCTTGATGTATACGCGAAGGTGAATTGTTTTAGTAAGAATTAATGTTGAGGCTAATAGTCGTATATGTGTAGAGTGGAAACACAAAACAAAAATCATAAGTTTGGCTAGTTGAATAAACGATTACACAAATCGTGTGTATAGAGTGTAGTTCTGTGGTAGCAAGTCAAAAGATCTTAAGTCCATTTTTTTGGGAAATTGTAAAAACTGGTTTTTCGCAGGCTTAGAAAGGGTTAACGTATCTTTTAAAGCCATAAAATAGATAAAAATACTGTTTCCCGCAGAAAAAATCACAATTTTAAAAAGGCTTAAGTTCCTCGCGTGTGCTAGAATTTAGCAAAAAGGCTTAAGTCCAAAGTTTAAGTTAACAAATTTTTTTTCTCAAAAATTTAATATTGGGTATACAATGAGTTCGAAGAATGCATTTTTATACTTTTTAACTGATCAATAAAAGTTCTTAAGGGTTTACATGAATTTTGGTTCGCAATCGGTTCACTGTTTTAAATCTTAATTAAAACTCTATTAACTAGCAGAGGAACTATATTGTCAAATCATATTTCTAGTGTAAAGGCATTTAAACCGCAATATCTCAAAATCTTGTACGAGCGACTTAAGCCCTTTCGACTTGCTACCACAGATTTTTTTTCTCTATACTTAAAAAATCATAATTACACAAAATTATATTACTTTAATTCCGTTTTGAACACTTGTATCAAAGCTAGATCTCAATATATTTAACTGTATGTAAATATAACACAATATTCGAGCAATAACGTATTTATTTATTTACGAAAAATGATGCATAATGCAGTTAGTATAATGAGGGTATAAATGCTCTAACCGATATAGATGTCATTCTAAATAAAAGTGCACAATATAAGTCTATATACAAAGGCGTGAAATTTAAAACAATATCTGATTGTAAAATAATTCATTTAGACATAGATACTTGAACGTTTTGCCATAACAATCAATGCAATATTCAAACGTTGCATGAACAACAATTGGATTAAAAAAATATAATCTAAATTTATTTTCAATATCATGCTCATCATTAGTTACTATATACGTTTATATCATTGGTTGAAATAATTTTAGACTTTTATAGAAACCCTCCAACCTTATCACTCACTTTAACCCCACCACAACCTTCTCACACTCCAACCCCCATTTCAATCACCCTATAGCACTCTGTTCACTCCAAACTTGCAAAAATATATATTATTCACGCGAAATATATTTAACCTCTCTCGCTCTCTCGCACCTTAACGCAGCTGTCGCACTCTCTTCCTTCCACATATACATACATATACACACACGCGCGCATCGTAGCTGTCGATTACCTCTCCGCCCTCTCTCTCTCTCTTATGCGTCCGCTATAATTGCATACACACACACACACACATACACACACGTGCGCAATTGCAGGTCAGCTGCGCATGCACGCGCGCGTGCGCGATAGTAATCTACAGGGATAGGGCGGACCTCACTCGCGCGGTGCCGGGCTCTCTGTATATATACTCGCCTGACGGATTACGCGACTTTCGAGATCTTTAATTGCGAGACAGAAAGAGAGAGAGAGAGAGAGAAGACAGAGGTATATAAAAATTACGCGTCGGTTTTTTTTTTAATACACGAGATGTGATAAGAGCGTATATGTTTGGAATATGGACGTAATTAAAGGATGTTAATGGGGTGAGATTAATCGTACGAGTTAGTATAATACTTATATGAGCGCGCGAGGATCTCGGTTGATTTATAATTAATGAACGCTACGTACGCGATGAATATTGTGTGCACGTGGGTTTATTTAAGCTTTGGTTTCGTATATACTAACACTATATATACGCTAATTCATCTATATAAATATAGACGAAAGAAGAAAGAAAAAAAAAGAGGAAATATCCCACGGTCTATTACCACTTCGACACCTCCTACCCGTCCCTTAAAAAAAAAATACATACGCGTGCTAATAGTACACACAAAAGCATGGCGCGCCGTCGAAAATTGATTATCACTCGGTGTGTATAGGGCGCGTGCCAGCCATTAATCATTCTTCGATAGCGGATAATCGCTCAATTAACCGCACTACTACTATAAAGGTCGAGTCATCGTTCGTTCGCTTATATATATACACACACTCGTGCCTTGAGGCTGGTCGAGATTGCGCTTAGGTATATATATATATACACAAGCGGGAGGTTATACACAAAGGCGTGGAGAGAGAGAAAAAAAGGGTTGCGCGTGCAGCTGTAGTAGTGATATGCGTGCGTTTATATCGTAAGCGTTATAATAATGTAAGGACGGCTTTTTCGTTGTGTCAATGGGTCTCTCTCTCTGCGTGGTATAGCCTACGGGGTTACGTTGGATGTTTGAAAGTGGTGTTGTTTTTTGGTATGTAGTACACGAATAGAGTCGTTAAGGGTTTGCGAGCGAGGCTGCGAAGGTAATTTTGTCAATAATTCGAGACCGTTTGGTAGATTATACGTGTGTTGGAGAAATTCCGTGACACGCGCGTATATATATACGTATATATATAAAAGAAGAGGAAACCCGGGAAAATACCTAATGACGTATTTAATTTTGTTTTGCTATAGTGCAGTTTGCGAATAATAAGAGTAGACGAGTGGTTCTGCGAAGTAGATATACAAGTTGTCTTTGTTATATCTTCGGCTTATTTACTCCTCTCCACATTTTGCAAGAAATACACGACATTATATATAGTTGCACAGAGATGGTAGAACAGTACGGAAAAAAAATCAACTGCGCTAGTATACGTATTTATCCTTCTTGTCGTTCAACTATCATCTATACCTTCGGTTTCTTGGAACCTTTATACGACAACGCTTGTATACCTTTTTCCAACTAAAAACAAACCAACAAAAAACCTTTATATATACCAAATTCAATTCCCACCTATATACATACATATATATATGTATATATACAGTCGCAACCCCCGCAGCGAAAAAATCAAACCCCCCCTGCGTACCGTATAAATTACTTACCCCCTCTATGTGTATGTATATATATATATCCACTTCAGCAAAAAAAAGGAGAGGGAAAAAAATGGAAATTACCTATATATATATACACATCACCCTTACGCGTACACATATATATATCGGTGACTCGGACCTCGCTTGCTGCGCTTCACGCGTCGTTGCGGACCGTCGCGACCGGAGTGACATTTCCTCCGGTCGCTATATACGCACCACCTGCCTCATTAGAATGCACGAGACAGAGAGCGAGAGCGAGAGAGAGAGAGAGAGAGAGAGGGAAAAAACGTCGAAACCATACCGATGGCTTATCGCGAACGCGTATATATACGTATATACTCTTTTTCGTGCTTTTCCGAATTTTTGTGTGTATATATATATATATATATATATGTGTAACGGCGGCTGTACTGTAGAATTTTTTGAGGGGCGATGGAGGCAGAGGCTCATACATTATGAATTTCAACGATTATTTTATACACGATGGGTTGACAAGAAGGAGAGAGGGTTTTAACCGACAGAGTCGCGCAGCGAAAGTGTGTGTATGTAATTTTTTTTATGTTATATATAGGTTGAGAGTGAGTATATGTCATATATAGAGTTATATATGTTATCATCGTCGTATGATTTATCGCTACTTTTCGGGTCGTGTATTATATATGTGGTATTTTCAATATTTACGGTTTGAATATATCGATTGGCTAAAGCTAAGGAGGTTGTCGTCAGGGCGTTGTTTAATCTATAATACCGGTCTCTGCTCGCAAGCCACCAGGATTTTAATAGGATATGCCAAGCGCTGCGTTTCTAAAGTATAACGTAATACATATTATATGGATATGTATGGTTTTATTGTAATTTCGTTCATCGTCGTTATTAGATACGATAGATTCTTGGAAGAATTTTATATATGTACCAGAATGTTTATTATGGTGTATGTATGTAGGTGTAATCCAGTTTACGGATTATCTGAAAGAAGTTAGGTACCATGGATCTGAACAAAATTTTGTCTAACGAAATTTTGAAATGTCAGAACAAATAATGATTCCGAGAAAATAAATGTTTAACAATATTATGTTTTTGTGGAAATCCGATACGTACGTTTACTTAAACTTATTAAGCACAACTTTTTTATGGGAATCCGTTTTTATTACAAGTATAACATTTGTCAATTTAAAAGTGAAAAACGGCTATAAACGTCAAAAATGAACGATTGTTGGCTATAGTTTCACAGGATTTCACTTTAGACAGAAACATGAAATTCAAATGTTGTAGATAATGACAAAATTTCTTATTACTATAACTATTTCAACTGTTTTCCTAACAAGCGCAGTCATTATACCTACAATATTAACATAAAATTATCTGAATATTTTTATATAAAAAATTTAACCCTATACATTCCATAAAAAAACACCGACATTTTACAACATTTCAACTCTCTGTTCCAGTGGTGATGCACAAGGACAAGGACGATAGCGGCACGACACACCACGACTCGCACTACCGGGCGCGTGAACTCGCCGCACTCGCAGCCTATGACCACCAGCACCTTGACGGTGAAATGTTCCTGCAGGTACGAGAGAAAAACTACATACATATACATATATACACACACGTTATATAGACGACGACTCAATCGCGCTCTATGGGGGCTCTGTATATATATATACACATACGCGCCGATATAATAAATCCACAGGCCGCCTGCGGGCGAATAATAAACGATAAATCCGGTGCCTGATTAAAAAAGTATATATATATATATATACGCCGGGTACTATAAGGATGCGCGCGCATATATGAGCGAACCGAGAGAAAAGAGGTGATGAAGGAGTTGAAGGAGGGAGGGAGGGAGGTATATATTGATGGTGTTGAAGCATGCGACGGGGGTGTAATACATACAGGGAGGATGCTGAATAGGATATACGTAGATAGATATGGTAAAGTGTATATGTATCTATGTATATAACCTTTAACCGCGTTGCAGTGGTGGTTTATCGGGAGGGAAATTGAAAAGATTTTTATTTTTTTGTTGCGATTATTGCGATTGAGAATTGAACCGAAATATACTTTAATATAGAACCGTGTATATTATTAAGATCGGTAAAATTATGTATATTACGTATACACATGTGCGTTTTATAAAAACGAAGTGGCAAGGTTTTGGAATCGCAGGCTAATGCGCGTCTCACTTCATTATAATAATACTATACAACAACATACTCACACAACGTGTATATATACATATATGATGGAGGAACATTAACCTTTTACACTGCAACTCGCCCCGAAACTTCAGGATCCGCTCGTCCCAATAAACCCAGCCCACATCGTACCTATACACTCACGCCGCATCCGTAATCAGGCTTTATAGACATACCGCATAAACTTTCGCACACACATATACACACATACATACATGTATATACATATATACTATATATATATATATACACTTCCAAGAAACACGCCACAGCCTAATGATTTTATAATCATCTCTCAGCTGTTCGCCTAATTTTCGGACCGGTCGTTAACTCCCTTCTTTCCCTCTCTCTTCTTTACGATCGTCATTAATATCGCAGCGCGCACGGCGCCTGCTAGCTCTTTTTTTTCACCTCTCTCTCTCTCTCCTCTCTCTCTCTCTCCTCTCGTACTGTGAGAGAGCATTTGCAACAACGTGTGCGCACATGAGATTGTTTTCTCCGTGGTAAGGTCTTACTTGTTGCGCGAGAGAAAGAGAGAGAGAGACGCGGTTGCATGTCCACGGCTACGGCCATTAATTTCGCCGATATGTCGCAGCGACGTTGTGTGTGCAGTGCACTCGCGGAGAGAGAGAGAGAGAGAGCACGTCACGCGGTCGTGTGGTATAATATAATGGGAGAGAGAATGAGAGAGAGAGAGAGAGAGTATGGGGCCATAGGATATGGAATGTATATACGTATGTGTGTATAGAAGGTGGCAAAGGAGAGGATCGAGATTGCGAATAGAAAAGGTTCTGGAGGTGTCTATAGGAGGTGAGAGAGAATAGTTGTCGTGGGTTTATCGGGAGAGAGGAAAAGAGGGGCCCGGTTAGAGGATAAATTCCAGAAGAATATATAAAGAGTTCATCCACTACCCACTGTTCAATACACAAAATTCAACAACCTCACCTCGCCTTCTAAAAATCCTACGCGAAATCTCACCCACCCACGTATATACACCTGGCACGATACGACGCAACGTTGCCGGCATCACCACCACCACCACCGCCACTACCGTCGTCGCCGCGCCCTCGCGTATTGATCGCCGCACTCGCGAGAGAGAGAGAGACCCTCTTCTCCTTGGCTACGCGGCAAAGGGGCGCTTATAGCACACGCGTTGCCCGGGCCACGAACTCTCTCTCACTCTCTCGTAGAGGAAGCAAGAGAGAGAGAGAGCCAGAGTCAAGGTGAGGCGCTAGCTTGTGCTAGCTGAGAGAACACGCGAACACGCAAGCTAACTTAATGTGTGCAGGGGTGTGTGTGTTGTGTATGTATGTATGGATGTGTACGCTTGTTGGTCCCTAAGAACGAACGATCCACTGACCCGAAGGAGCGCGCGTGTATTGTACTGATGATTTCTTAGATGCTCTCGCGGGGTTTGTGTGTATGGTGACCGAGATTTTTTTCTTTTTGCTGTGGTGGGTTGATTTTTTTACCGGGGTAGGTGGGATGTGTGAGGAGTTTGGAGGAGTTGAATGGTTTGTTGGGGTTGGTAAAATTGGATGGATACAATAAAAGAGAAAAGAAATCTTTTTATTAAAGGAATATCAGTAATTATTATAAGGAATCGACATGTGGATGTGGATAAACGAATATGACTTGATAGTTAAGGGAATTCTTTAACAGTTAAGAAAGTTATGGTCCTTTAACTATTAAGCCACGTTCTTTGGCCTGCGAAATAGAAGAACAAAATCATATTACGATCATGCTATTAAGACATAAGAAAACGAATTATTTTTATTAGTAGCAGGAGAATTTATTACTGTAAATTATTTCTTAATAATAATTGAATTCGCGTTCATCGCAAATACTCCTCCTCGCCTGTAATATTTAAACCCGTATATAATTCGTTAATTACAACGATTTTTTCTTCTCCTCTGTGTTTACACATACATACACTTATCATTATACCACAACTATCCACATCTAGTACCAACCCTATACCACCATACACCTCCGCCATCCGCACATCTTCTCCTCGATACATATACATACACATTCAACCTCCATCGCTTCCTCGGTTATATTCATCCACCCCCTCCCCCCGTCAGCAAATCCCATTACGCAAGGGCGGATGTCAGTAGATTGAGTGGGGGGGTACGAGCGCACCCCGCGTATCGACGCGCGCAGCGGCCAACAACCAATCCGCGTATAGCAGCATCCCCCCGCTCGATGCCGTCGCGCTGGGATTTCCCGATGTCAGGGGGGAGGATTATCGTATAAGAGGGGAGGGTATATAGGAGATGTGAAGCTGGTTTGGGTGTATATGTATATATAACGACGACGACGACGACGTCCATTTTATATACTGCGGTGTACGGGGGATGATTATGTGTATGTATATAAGGGTGGTGGTATGGGGATGGAATATGGTGGACGGTAAGGGTGGTTTGGGAATGGAATGATTGATTTTTGAAGTTGTTTGAAAATGAGGGAATTGGGATGATGATGTGGGATTCATTAGCGATTTTAAAATACCAGAATTAAAATAAATTCGTATATTTTAAGTTTATCTATGATCTTGGATAAATTTATTTGACTTTGGTACTTTAAAAGCAACTACGTCATTTACATTGGTTTCGCACCGCTATATATATAATATCCTATACAACAAACTACACTTTTTTCCCCTCAAAATTACCATCCCTCGATACACGTAAGAGATTGCTTAATTACACAAACCACGAATAATAATCAGTACCAACAGCTCCTCGCGTTCTCTCTCTCTCTCTCTTTGTTCCTAATACTTCTCAACGTTACAACAACGAAAAAAAAATATGCATTATACACGACTAATTAATCGAATTACCGTATACCACGCGGGTAATCGCAGGTGTACATAATATACTCTCGCGATGACCTAGTAGTAGTAGCAACTACGGTAATGATTAAACTGTATATATAGATTTCGCGTATATACAACTTGCGTACTTGCTATAATACATACACTTTTGTTATATACTTCCTGCGTATAGTTGTTATACGCGAACGGTCGCTCATAAAACTTTAAATACGGTTATTTAGCTCTTGGGGAGGGGGGGATAAGGGTTTATGTACAATACGCGGTTGGAAGTACAGTGATTGCGTCAAAGTCCTGTGTATGTGTGTATTATATATCGTGGGTGTGTAATAATAAAGTATAAAGAGCGCGATAAAATAAAGTATCGAGTATCAGTTGTTGTTGTCGTATAACCACATATACGGTAATAGAATATGTATATATATATCTTTAGTTTTAGCTATATATATATATGCTTATGCATAGAATTGATGTATAAATAATATGTTTTCGATCATAAGTATATATTTTTTACACTTGTTGCAGGCATTAAACGGCTTCCTGCTCATCCTGACCTGCGACGGTGAGGTTTTCTTCGCTACCCATAGCATCGAGAGTTACCTAGGCTTCCATCAGGTGAGTTTTATATACCTTATCTATAACATATATACAATTTGATCTAAAATTCGACACATTTATAATATATAAGCATAGTGAGCCTATGTGCATGTGAAAATATAGACATACCAAGATGACGTGCCATTATATTCGCGTCGTTTTTCCGCGTTTGTGTCGATATAAATCTTCGTATAGCATTCTGAAGCACCGTCAAAACTTCCCTCACGCATACTGTGCTTATATATATATGCTACACTACCAACAACAACAAACCATTGAAACCATGAGGTTCACAGTCCACTGTAGCTATTTCACACGCAACCGTATACCAACATACACCTCTCAATATATATATATATATATATATATATATATATATATATATATCCACCCTCTCTTACTCCCCCCTCCCTTCGTTTACACCCAATCAAACCTCCATCTCTCCACATCTTATAGCTCTCACCTCTATATGGTCGCGTGTACCAACACCTATATATATATACACATAAGTGTCTGCGGCTGTTCTTTCTCTCTCTCTCCTACACATATATATACACACGGACGCGTGCACAGGGTCAGTGACAGCCGACGTCGCGCGACTCTTTGCATGCTCTCTCTCTCTCTCTCTCTCCCTCATCTCGTGCTTCAACTCACTCTCTCTCGCTCTCGTGTGCAAGAACGAGAGCCGGTAGGTATATATAGTAGTAGTGTGCCTTGCCGCTGCCGCCGTTCAACACGTGTCGGTCACGCTAGCGCGTCGGCACGCGCGCGAGCACGAAAATTGACCGCGCACGAAGAACAGCAGCAGCAGAAGCAGAAGCAGAAGCATGAGAGTACCAACATATATATATATATGTATGTATATATATATAAGCAGTGGAGCAGCAGCCGATATGTGTGTGTATGTGAATGAGTGTTTGACGCGCGTGCAGTAGAGGATGTGGGTATGTGTGGGTGGTGGTGAACTTGAACTCTTTTTGTGTAGTAGAGGTGCTGGAGGGTTTTACGTGTTGAGTATGTTTTGTTGGTAAGCGTGGTAGTTGGTGGGATTTGTTATGGATGTGGATATCTAGGGGAAGGTGCATGTGGTTGAGGAAAGTTGGTGTACGTATAATGGGGACTGGATTTTGGTTTAAGTAAAGCAAGTGTAGTAGAAGCAGAACGATTATTATAGTTTTTGTGTATAGAAAATGTGGAGAGGTTTATTTTCTCATGATAATTATTGTTTATGTAGTAAAAATTGTAACACGGAGAGAATTTTCGCATAAATATTACCGTGCGATAGTTTGGTAAACCTGAAACAAATGAAACGGGTAGAAAAAGTTATTACAGTGAAATCCTTAAAATTTTTACCGTACTGTCACGATAATATTTTTCTCTTTATTTCAATTTTTCTATAGGTTTACATAAACTATCACAGTAATTTTTTATACAAAAAAATGTACCTGTGCGAATTCAATTAACGTTTATACATATATACCCTAAAACCATTTCAATCCCCGCGCATCTATCAAAATATCGAGTCATAAACCAACCACGTTGACTTTCCTGCCACAACTTTTTCTCTCTCTCTCTTGCACACGTACTTTTGCACCGTAATTAACCAACCGCACATATAACCACATACCTCTCTCGACCTCTCTTCCCACAACCTTATACCATCGTATCGCGCACAATATACACATACACATTATATATATATATATATATATAACCGACCCCTGACCCCCATCACCACTCATCGCGCGATAATCCTCCGCGGGCGCAATTGAATTATGTGACAGTACACAGCGATTAATAGCTCCTAATGAAGACACAATCGTCCCTCTTCTCTCTCTCTCCCCCTCTCTCCTCCCTCTCTCTTTCACTCTCGCCTCGAGCTCTTTTTGCGCGCGCTTCATAACTCTTCCACGTAATTGAGAGCTCAGAGAGAGAGAGAGAGAGAGAGAGAGGACGCGATATTAATGCGCCGCGCGGATTAATTATCGTTATACGAGCGAGCGAGGGACGCCTTTCATCCCGCCGCTAGAGGAGTGAGATGAGGGTCTCTCTCTCTCTCTCTCGCTCTCGTGTTATATAGCATATATACGGTTGCGCTTGCAAATTGCAGACGAAGGGAGGAAGAAAGAGAGAGAGAGAGAGAGAGAGGATGCGAGTGGGCTAATTGAAATTCAAAGAGAGGGAGAGAGGGAAGGATCTTTTTTTCTGCGTGGTGCGGTGTGTGTGTGTATGTGTTTGTTTAAGGTTTGATAGTACGTAGAAGTATTTTATATTATGTGGGTATGTATATGTATATAGCTGTGGCGAATGATTAATCGGGTAACAAATGATTGTAATTAGTGCGTGTATACGTGGACGTTGGGGTGTGGAGAAAAACTCGGTTGTTGGTATAATCATATCTGTGGAAAAAAGTCTATAGGGATGTATAAAGGATTTTTATTGTAAAGAGCGTGAATAGTGGTATATACGAAGATTAAAGCAAACCGCAACGACAAAAAATAATATACGTTTTCCATCTCTACATGTACACATCGCGTGAACACATATATATATATATATATAACCAAATCGAAGCGACCTGAGAAACAAGGTCACACATATATACACCGACATTTACACTTTTAACTACCTTTACACCTATGTATATATGTATATACATATATATACGAACTGGGTGAGAACGGCAAGTATAGTGCGGCTTTCGCGTGACTTTTCGCTCGCTTGCTCTTCGAGAGACTCAGCGAGGCTCTTTTAACGCGATTTTTATCAATCCACCACGCGAGCTCTCTTTCCTTCCTAATTCCCTCTCGATACGTGCTGCTGCTGTTGCTGCTGCTATGGGGATTTAACGAGACGAGAGCTCATGGTAAAGCGAGATCAATGATTTTTCTCTTCTTTTTCTCTCTCTCTCTCTCTTTATTGAAGTGTGAGACTTGAGAATGGTATGGTTGAACGAGGGTAGGTGGTAAGAAAATGTTGCTGTTGTTGAAAGTAGAAGGTTCTGATTTGGTAGGAAAATAAGATATTCAGTTGGATTGAGGGTATGATGTACGGGTTTGAAAAGTGTATTTGATTTGATGTTTGTTCTTTTTTTTTATTTAGTTATTTAACACTAAACGGGCTAAGATGCTCTTTATGTAAAATTAAATACACATAATGGTGTGTACACAAAATGACAATTAAATTCCGTAAAGGCGATAAATTGTATAAAACTCTTTTGGTTTGGAATTTTTACTTGAACGTCAGATTATGAATCTATTAAAATATAATTGTTTAATAGATTTTGTATTACACGAAATATTTTTAATTCAACAAAAAAGGATTCAGCCCAAAAAATAAATATAATCAACGCGGTTTGAAAAATTAATACAACTTTTTAAAATCCTTAATTTAACTTGTAACCCAACAACGACCCTCGAACAAAGAACGACAAAGTGTAGAAATTTACCCCGAACATTCAAATCATCCTCCTGCAGATTACAACAACAACATAACAACCACTGCACGTTTTCTCTCTCTCTTCTCTTTTTCTCCTTCCCGCACTCGATCTCTTACAAACCTCGTTCCTTCCTTCCTCTCATTCTCTCTTTTCTCTCGTTCCTGCAATTCCCAAGCCTGCAAGCAACCGAACTCTCGCGCTTACCCCGCGGACACACTCCACAGAGATAATAGCTATATACGGTCGAGACAGTCTCTTACTCTCTCTCACTCGCGCGACTGAATAATAATAGATCGCGATACCAAAGCAGAGCATGAGGACAGACAGGTCTATACTCTTTTATATACATCACGTAAGCGGTCAGCGTTTATATATACGTATATATATATATAGGGTTTACTGTATATATATATATACAACTTCCCGCTTGATTTCCCGGTAATCGCGTATATAGGCGCGGTAATGTGCCTCTTAAAAATTCATTAACGAGGGGCAAATGCGCGCAGCTGCGCGAATTTTGTGAGCAGCTCGTGCCAATTACGTTTGCTTTCTTTTTTGCGATCGGATGGAAGGTGCGACGTTGAATGCTTTTAATTGCTGTAAAAGGGAGAAACGAGGAAAGTTGGGAGTTTTATTTTTTCGTTTTGGACTCATGTGTAGTGTGCATATTGAAATTAATTAATTATGCGGGACGAGTGTGTTGGTTTTGCATGGATGTGGTTGTACGTGGAATGAATGGAATTTAAAATTGATCGGGATGGAAAAAATTTTTGTGGATATATAAGAATGTGGGAATAAATTAAACGTTCTACTTGAGACTTATACAAAAACCATTGGTATATGAGTATATCCACCGAATTTTTAATTTTGGGCATGAAACAAAAGTTTCTAAATTTTTCTAAGGCACACCTTCTGAAGTACTTTTACTTCATTACTATAGGTCAAAAGAACATGAAAATAAAAGAGTTACTCATTTTTTGTCATAGCTATTTTTTGTAATCGAAAATTCCTAGATTTTACACGATTTTTGTTTACGTGCGACTTTTTGTATATTCGGCAAATTCAGAGAAAAGTTCTCGCATGATCTTATAATTTCGGTACTGTGACATTTTCACATATGGATAATATATATCTTCATAAATGTTCAAATCTATAGTTCACATCTATGCTAAGGATAATATAATACTTTCTGTGGATGTGCCATCCAATAATACACTTTTTTAAAACGAGTTACGCTTCGATGTAGTCTTCTTTCAAATGCTGTAGATTATTTTAGAAATAAAGCACACATATTTGCATGGCGTTATTTTTTCGTTCGTCCAAGAAGAATATTTTACAATTTTTAAATTTACAAAAAATATAGCTGTTTTTTTGAACGGTATATATGAAAAAATTTTTGAAATTTATAAACTGGAGGACGATCTTTCAACTATTTTTATTTCAGTTTGAAAGCCTAGGCACACCTTACAAATATAATGTCAGGATGGTCTGAAAAAATTTTGGTACTGTTTCGAGGATAGCTATTTTTTTAATGGACTAATTAGTGGCAAAAACTTGGTGAAGTATACATGAAACTCCCCTGATTTTGACCATTCAAGACTAATTTTAGTCGTGATCGTCACTGTTGATCTTGATAAAAATAAAGCGCAATTTCAAAAGAATTTTGTTTAATAGTTCTATGTATTTCAATATTAACTAGGTTCATTTATATGAAAGATCTAGCTCAGTAACACGAAAGTTAAAAATTCGCTGGATATGCTCATATATGTATGTTATGCTCAACGAACCATAAAATTTTTTTTGCAAAAAAATAATAAAAATACATCTCCGCGTACAAACCTCTCACTTATAGTTATAAAAATTCTCGAAAAAAAAATAAAAAAAAATATCTTTAGCAGAGCGTGGTTTCGATCCACGGACCTCTGGGTTATGGGCCCAGCACGCTTCCACTGCGCCACTCTGCTATTGGTGCTCAGTTGACTCTAAAACTCCATCATATCCCTACGCCTCTTAAAAAAAATCAATAAACCATTTTTCCACTACACACACAATATATACAATATCTAATAATTTTAATTTTCTCTCGTTACAGTCGGATATCGTGCACCAGAGTGTATACGAGTTGGTACACAGCGAGGACCGTGAAGAGTTACAGCGCCAGCTGATGTGGAACTCGTTCTTACCGGCGGAAAGCGCTGGGTTAGCGTTACACGAAGCGCTTCAACCGCAACATCAGCATCTACTTGAACGTAGCTTTACTGTGAGGTTTAGATGTCTGCTCGATAATACATCTGGATTTCTCGTAAGTGTTGTATTTTTTTTTTTTCGTTATATCTTTGGTTGGTTAAATTTGGGTGGACGGAGATGGTTATCGATTTGAATACCATGGTTGGTAAGGTAGGAATTGATGTCGATGGTGCGCGGTATGTGTTACCAGTAGGGTATTATCTATATATATTGTGGTGAGACGATTTTAGATAGCAGGGGCGTGACGTCATTAGCAGAGTAGTTTGACACGAGGTTTTTTTTAATGAGGGGAAATTTGGTTGAATGTATAAATGGGTGGTATACTGGTTTGTAAATAGGTTAATTATTTGTAGATCAGGAGATTGTGAGAAATATTGAGAGGCATATAATTGTTATTATGATTTATTGTTTAGACTAATCAATATTTCACGTGAAAATGAAAATTATAAATAAATCTTGAATTGGAAATTGCTCCAACTTTGCGAATATTTTTTTTCAGTTCAGAGGTTAATAATTATTTTAAAGAACTAAATTTACTCTAAAAAATTTAAGAATAATGATTTTTTATTCTGTTTTACTTTTTTTAAATTTAAAGGTATTTCTTTTGCGTGTAAAACACTCACTTTTTCTGGATAAAGATTAAATATTTATGCTATTTTTTGTTTGTTATTATCCGATGGATTTCACAAGTTACCTCCTCCAAGTTTTCTCTTTACTCCGAGAATTTTTTCATTATTCATTTAGATTTTTATATAATAATATTTTATATTAACAATAAATTTATAATTAACCTTAACGTGTAATTCTTGTACCCTAATGTAATGAATTTCTCGGAAAATTATAAGCAAGCAAAGAAATTTTAATAAATGATGAAAAATATTATAAATAAAATCTTTAGATAAGAAGAAAAATGTATGAAAATCTATAAAGGAAGAGATTGGTTTTTAAAATTAATACACATTTATACTGTATTAACAGATCGGATAAACACTTTATTGTAGTCAAGATCAAATATCGTTCTAAAACTTGACCAACCGTTGCAGTTAAGCCATTTTAGTTGGGTTATTTTCTACCAGGGTATATATACCTATAATTATAAGTTGCAACGTAGCAATAAAGAAGTTCCTTCTGCAAAATACAAATAGAAAGTATTTATTTATTTACGTAAACGTTTAAATATATAATGGAGCATATTACACGTACAGGCCGTTGCCGGCTTTGGCCTTGCGGCATCATTGGATTTAGCGTCTTCGGATTTGGCATCTTCGGATTTAGCTAGTTGAACGTTTTCAGATTGGACGGATGCGGGGGCGGCCTGTATAAGACAATGATTTATTTTTTAATTGTTTTTATTCATTAAGATAGCTTTACATACTAAAAGAATTCAGATTTGGGTGATGTAAAGTTGCAAAATAACGACCATGAATTTATTGATTCGTTGTTGCAACGAATATCTAACTTGAAACGATTCACTTTTTTGTATTATGTTTTTATCGTACAGGAATAACTTTTTTTTTGGATTACTTGTAAATTAATTAAATAATTATTTACGTAGTTTTTAGTGATTGCAAAACAAAAATTCTTTCATTTATAAAGTATGCAATGTAAAAAATTTTATGCCTTATAAATTAAATTACTTTTTCGAGCTTTGTTACTCAGAGAAAAACGTCAAATTTCTATCATTTTTTTCAATTTTAAGTTGACGTAAAACTGTCACCAAAAAAATAATCCCTTGAATCGAGTTTGTTTTTATCATTTTTCATATTCGGAATAGTTTAAAGAACAGGAGAAAGTTTGTCTGATAAGTGTACCCTCAAAAAAAAATTTTTAATTTGTTCGTCAACGTAAAAGGGAAATAAATAGAAGTTTCTAGTACAGTGCATCTCCGTGAATGCGCATTCATTACTATTCGCAGGTTTTACTGTAATTGGGCATACCGTTTCGTAATAATACTTTTGTTATACGGTGGCTATTGAAAAAAATATATCTGCGAAGACAGAAAAAATAAATTCTATTTAGTACTTGTTTTCACGCTCTCCTTATATTACTTACGTTAAAATTTTGGGTTAAAAAAAATATAACAAAACTATATGATTTTAAATTAAATCTAATTACAGACTACCTAAAATTTTCTTAACGACGTTGAATTTTGTCGTTGTATTTGTTGACTGATGTTTTCCAACTCTATTCTTCTATATACCTTCTTACATAAGTAAAACGCCATCGTCGCTTCCTCACTTTGTTTTGAAAGATTATATAGACGAGAAATTCGAAATGTGAACAGTGCAAACTCTCGCATGACCACTATTAAAACTTATATACGGTCAGAAGAATTCTCTCGACAATCCCATCACAGACGCACACACACACACACACATACACCCATAATATTCATAGCCACAGGGTCTGATTTTTTCCCATCTACCATTAAAGCTTCGTTTTACGATTACAGTTTCATTTTCATAAACGTCAGAAGTATAGCGCTAAGGTCCCTTATGTTTGTCTGTATGTTTTTACCTCGTGTCCTCCCTCGCGCGAATAATTAACTTTCTCCCTCTCTCTCTCTCTCTCTCTTCGTTAAAATTCTAATCAAGCAACCGCGCGCTCGCGTTCGCAGCGATTCTCGCATACACAGCGACTTACATCCGCGGAAACTCCAAAGCAAAAAGCCAATTGGCCGGCAGTAGCGTCCTTCGAGTGTTGTTGCATCCGTATATTATGCTTTTTCCTTGCTTATACGACAATGAAATTATTAATTACACTGCGCGCCTTGTGTCTGTGTGTTAGGCGGCATGTGCCGCACAAAGACACCAACCCCGCAACGACGACGACGACGACTACGGTAAAAAAGTAAATAGTCCGGGATGTTTTTGTCGTTCCGAAGAGGAGTGCGAGAGGTAAGGAATATGCATGTGAATGAGACGCTGACCAGTGCGCGTGCTATATATATACTCTGCAACTTTGCCCTTTTAAGGTGGCAGCGGCGTATATATAGGGACGGTATATAATATATACTGTTGAGGATAGGTGTGAGTGTAATTTCGCTCGGTCTTTGGATGATGGGTTAAGCGGTGGTTTTTCACCTGTTGATGCGGTATGCGATGCGGGGATACAGGGTTAAAAATACTTGGAGTGTTATGGTTTTGTTGACATTTAGAATAACAACGAGGTTTGGGTAAGGTATATCGTGTTTATTTATTGTTAATAGGCGCGGTAATGAAATTGATTCTTTTTATTTATAATAAAAGTTCTTAAATTTAGTTAAAAACGAATAGGTAATTAGAAATCAACATTTCTACCAGGATAACAATAGAAGGAATCGTTCGACAACCAATCATGCACTTCAAATCTATACATATAATTAATTCTCTGCCAAAAACACACTCACCACTGTTTCACATCGTCACTATATGTTTCTTCTTATTTTTCTAGCGACTGGATATCAGGGGCCGCGTGAAAGTGCTTCACGGGCAGAACCGTAAAACCGAGGAACCGCCGTTAGCGTTGTTCGCTTTGTGCACACCGTTCGGTCCACCGTCGTTACTGGAAGTGCCGCAAAAGGAAGTGATGTTCAAGAGTAAGCATAAACTTGACCTCGCTCTTGTCTCTATGGACCAACGTGGCAAGATGTTGTTAGGGTACTCGGATTCTGAACTTTCGAACCTCGGTGGTTACGATCTCGTGCATTACGATGACCTCGCGTACGTTGCCAGTGCGCATCAGGAATGTGAGTATATATATATATATACGTGTGAGAGAATTTTTGTTGGCAATGAAAGGCATGGATTTGAGCTTAAAATTTGTTTTAGTATTGAAAACTGGAGCGTCGGGTATGATCGCGTATAGGTACCAGACGAAAGACGGCGGTTGGCAGTGGCTGCAGACAAGCTCGAGACTCGTCTACAAGAACTCCAAGCCGGATTTCGTTATCAGTACACATCGGCCTCTTATGTAAGTATCCTTGTCCTTATATTATATATATATATATACACTTCAAAAGTGTACCATTTTAAACACGTAGAACTTAATGGAACCCTTTTTTTCTATACACAGGGAAGAGGAAGGCCGCGATCTGTTAGGCAAGCGTACAATGGACTTTAAGGTTTCCTATCTAGACGCAGGTTTAACGAACAGCTACTTCTCGGACAGCGATAGTCTTGGCAGTGGCTCTTGTCTTAACACTCAGCTGTCTAGTCCACAGCATCAGAGTAGCACGAGTCAAGCGCAAGCACAGTCGACGTCGCAGTCACAGTCGCAGCAACAATCGCCGTCGTCTGGTGCTCAACAGTCCCAACAGCCGCAACGTGTTAATCGACGGTACAAGACGCAACTGAGGGATTTCCTGTCGACGTGTCGTAGTAAAAGGGCTAGCAAGATGGGTATGTTGTTGGTTTGATATACTATTATCGAGGTGTAGGAGGTTTCTTTACACTGAGAAAAATATATAGTAACTTTTTACGTATAAGTATTATAAAATATATAGTTGCATTTTGTGATAACTATACATTAAGAAACAGTAAAATTTACAATAATTCAATTATTACATAATTTATATTTGTTTTAATTATATATATGCATAAATACAATTATAAATGTATTATAGTTTATTTTGCAAAAATATACCTAAGACAGTAATTCTTAGTTTTCTATGGAATATCGTTAACATTATAACTAATGCTTTTTTCTCAGTGTACATTATCTTGAATGATTTTGAATACCCGACATACGCGGATACGATTTTTACGTATTTTTTTTTTCTTACCCCTAATCATAAATTTTTTCTATAAATTTTGTTACCATACATTTCCTACACTTTCATCATAAATCTTTTCATCTTCAAACCATTCTCACTAACATATCATCCCATTTACCCTCAACAGCAGCCAACCAAACAGCATCAACAGCCCAGCTCTCACCCTTATCCCCAGCTACAACACCGTCAGTAGCAGCAGCAGCCGCAGCAGCAGCAGCCGCAACAGCCGCTGTTGGAGTTGGCCCAGTCGATTACCTAGCGGCTGATAGTAGCGCTGCCGCAGCGGCTGTCGTAGCAGCTGCTGCTTATGGTAACCTGAACAGTATGTATCCGACGGCAGCTACGTACGCTGCACCGACGACTGCCGATGCCGCTGCACTTGGGCCTTATATCGGACATACGGGGACGTATCATCATCAGGGGCTGTATCCTACCACTGCACTTGATAATAGGTGAGTGAGAGAGAGAGAGAGAGAGAGAGAGAGAGAGAGAGAGATGGTGGAGGTGAATTGTTGTGGTTGTATTGTAGGGCTTATGGTAATTGTAGAATTGTACAGCGAATAATAATTATGTGAAATAGGTTTAGATTTTTTTGTTGGTCAGCACGCCTGTGGTGGGATAATAATGCAATTTGAATATTATAAGCATTTTGAAATTTGATAATATTCAAATTACATTTGTATATTGACGCTGTGCTGGTTGGAGAAATCATTAAATATACTTTGAATAATTATTTTTCTGTATATAACGCTAAAAACTTTGTTTTTGTAAAGTATTTACTACTATCAAACAAACCTTTGAAATTTCCACGAGAAAATTTTTAATCCTATATCATTGAATAATTATCTAGATTACTAAGTATCGCTAAACAATGAAATTTATGCATCATAAGTCTGTCTAAATGTCACTATATAAAACCATCGATTAAGTACACTTAAACGAATAATAAACACTTTGTATTCTGATATACAACATATTGTTCATCAAGGCAAAATTGAAAATCAAGGACTTCAGCTCCTATACCCGTGCTATAAAGTTTAATTTGAAATTCAAGAAGCAGATTAAAATATTTAACACGTGATAATTGATTAATTCCCGGCGATAAAGTGACGGGGCAGCAAGTTTTGATCAGATATAATATATACATATACACATACAATATACGCACGGCTGCTTGCATATTAAACCTTTTTATTTCGAATTTTTTATTAATATCTTCCACGTAAAATCAACAGTGCGATGTATGTTCTTACTTCACTACATGTTTCGTGTCACTTCAAAGTAACACTGATATACATCTCTAAATATTCATAAATTTTTTGCAATGAAAAATGTTAAGATTTCTAATATAAATGGTTCTTTATCTATCGTATATCCATTGTATACACGTCAGTGTTACTTGAAATCACTTAATTCCACGTTACCCTTAACATATACATAATAACAACCGATTATGTCTCAGCAGGTACCTGACAGCAACGGAGAACCTGTTCCAGTACCGTCCACTAGGCTCTTACTACCCAGATTACCACGCATCAACGACAGGTTACAACGGTTTCCTCGACGTCTCCTCGTTACCGCCTACTTACGAGAGTCATCAGCAGCTGGCTGCCACAGCGGACTCACCAAAATACACAGGTTGTTACCCTGATACACGTGTCGCTGTTTATACTCAGCAGCAACAACAACAACAACAACAACAGCAACAACAACAAACCGATGCAATAGTACGAGCTGGTAGTAGGCATTCACTCGAAGGTGGTGCTTCGTCGAATTCAGCGGGTAGCTCGCCTGCTACGGTGCCGAGTAATAGTGGTAGTAATAGCGGTGGTAATAATAACAATAATAATAATGGGGTGATGACGCCGAAGATGGAAGATGTGAAGTCGGAAGTGTACGCTCCTGGTGAACCTATGAGGCAGACTGTGTTGATGTGGGGTGCGCCACCCCCGAGGACGCCGCCCAGGAACAATGGCAGTTATAGCCCACCTGCGAGTGCACGCTCCGCTGGCTTGGATCGTAAGTTTGTTTAGTTTTGATTTTTGTGCGAGAAAACAAATAATTTTGAAATTATTGTGGTTTTAAGATTAGTAAAAAATTTTTTGAAGTGTTTTTCTTCTATTCTTAAAAATCGTTTTTAGGGGGTTTAAAATTGTTTTTAAAGGTTAAAATTCTTTAAGAAAGTAAAACACAGACAAGGAGATTGCATTAGCTTTTGTAAAAAAAATAGTGTTCCTTTCAAATAACATGTGAGCTTAAAGTTATGCATCGGAAAAGCGTAATAGTAACTCTTAAGTCAGTGACGTCAACTCATGAGATTTATGTATTGTCATGCTTTTTTTGATGCTTACATTTAAACTTTTATAACTTTCGAAGGAATCAACGTTCTTTAATTTTAAAAAAAGCATATGAATAATCTTTTTTTTAGCTTATGTTTTTTGAACTAAATGACTGATATTTAAAAAAGAAAACTTTTGTGTCACTTTCTTAAAAAAATGTCAAGAATATGAGGAGAAAAAGACGTTTTTAAATGCTTTAAATAACATTTTTGACCAGTTTTGTAACTGCAATGTGTAAAATTTTTCAGAATTTCGTCATATCATATCGACCACGACGATATAGTAACCATTACTAAAATTTCAGCCCGCAGCGATCCATTAAAAAGCCTCCAGGAGATGAACTCGCTGAACGGCGAGTGCAAATGGAAGCGTACTTCACCAATAAATCCTACACCGAGTCCTCCTCGGCCAAAGCCACACCAGCAACAACAACAACAACCTCATCCTCATCAACAGCAACATTACCCGGTGGTGACGTCAGCGCATTACGGAAGCGCAGGCTACGCTACAGTACCACAGAGCGACACAACGACGACGACTGGGACGGCGGTTGGGACCGAGGTATGGCAGGGGGTTCAGCAACAACACCATCACTACCAGTACTATCCCTACCACCACCACCACCACCCTACCACAACCGCACCACCACCACCACCACCACCACCGCCAACGCGTCACCACCACGCGACTACTCAGTGAGTGTCACTGATGATCCGTTGCTTTTATTTTTATATTGTCTTATATATATTTATTTGTTTTATCTTGTTTTATTTGGCGCTTCGAGTCTTTTGTTGCTGTTGGCGTTGGTTTTTGTTTGCTTTTTTTTATTTTTTTGGTGTTTTTTTTTGTTTGTGATATGAGCATGATGACGATGATTTTTAGTAGGTTGCATGGTTTGCTGTATTCTGCCGAATGATTTTGGTAAGGTGGAGAGAAACCGAAGCTTTGGGACGGGAATTTTCTTTTCCAAAATTTGAATTGTAAAAAAAAAGGCGTGTTTAAAAAGTATTACCATTTCTGATTAGAAATGTGAGACAGACTTGAAACACCAATAAAATTGCCATAATTTATGGTATTTTTTTAATAATTTTAGTCTGTGTTACATTTACAATTGAATTGTTTTCTGCGTACTGAACAATATTTTATATCATTTTGAAATCGTTCAAATGGCAATTATAATATAAACATAGTTTTGGAAAAAGTTCTTAACCCAAGGTCTCGTATTCTTCATTATTGTATACAAAGGAAATTGTAATAAAGAATGTTAATGTAGCAATGTATACCACTAATTAAAAATATATAATATATGCAAAAACCAACGATAAAACCGCACAATAAACAAATAAATATATATATATATATATAATTGAACGCCATCGAGAGCTCTATAATAACGCATTTCTACTGGCAAAGACGTGTGTGATAGGTGATGATGGCTTGATGTCGCAGCACGTCGTCATCAACGGCACCGACGATCATCGCCACCGGACTAGCAACACTACCAACGGACAACAGCAACGACGGGGAGTTGTATTATCCAGTAGCAGCAACGATCAGCTCGTCGACGCAGCTGGCGTCTGCCTCGGCGATCCAAAGCCGGACGCTGGGAGTCCTTTGCTGTCCATCTCTGAGGTGACAAATACACTGCTGAATCAGTAGTGGTACGCTATGGTTTGATGATAATGATGATGATGATGGTAGCAGCGAGGGGGATGTCGATCATGTGAGCGGAATGCTGGATGGTTTGACAGGTTGGTTATTGTTGGAGGTTTCTTCTTTTTTAAAGGGATTATATTTATAAGCGTGAGAATTAGGTGTAAGGAAAATTTGGGATTCGTGTATTCTGAATATATGGAAGATTTTAAGGGGATAACTTTTTTCGGTTTAAATGTTCAAATTGTATATCAGTTAAAAGTACACAGAGAAAAAGGAATTTATATATTTACGAAATATCATTAACTATTAACGAATTGATATTTGGATATGAACAAATAAATGTTTCTTGATAGTTAAGTTTGAATTGTTTACTGAACATAATCGTAGAATTTCTGTATCTTTTGCTAATGCTAACGAAATTACATAAAAAAAAATTTTAGGTATAGTATTAAGATATACGGAGCGCCTGACAGTCTTGTTTTTTCAAACAAATACTTAAAAATTATTTAATTAAATAAAAACTACTATGTCGGTAAATAGGAATCTGTATTTCTATGATTTTATCTAATTTTAGAATGAGTATTTCCTATGGAAATGCTATTAGAACCTCTCCAAAAAAAATTCTCACAATAGTATTTACATATACAGAGCGCCTGACAAATTTCTTTTTCCAAATAAATGTTTCAATTTCAATTTATTAAATAATGAAATGCGATTGATTTTTCCGAATATCCATTCGTTAGCAGTAAAGTTTTTCTTTTCTCTGTGTAGCGAAATTTATTGAATTTATAACCAATGAAACTTTGATAATAATATTAAATTTTCATTAAATTAAATCATATGCTCGATTACGCCACTTTACAATTAAACCATTAATTTTCTTTTTCAGATCCAACTGGCACAGCTCACCGACGTATGTATTATAAACCGAGAGGCTGCAGTATATATATATATATATATATAATATAGCACGTGTTGTGCTCAGAGACCCGAGCGCACACACACATCGCATTGTAATATATTTCATCGGTCCGACGGCGAGGACCCGTCGTGCACTATAGGCTCTCTATCTTTCTCTCACTCCAAGAAACTATTCTCTCTTCCCCCCCTTAACTTTATATATATACATACTACTGCATAGATTATATATATATACATACGTTCGAGCATCCATTATCTCCTCTTTTACTCTCACACTTCCGCCCTCTACTCCCCCCCCCCCCCTCCTCTGTCTATCTCGTGGTAACTATGCGAAAATGCGACAAAGGACATTATTATATAATAATAACGAATAATTAATATACGCATTCTGTGATATGTGTTAGCTAATTTAAAAAAAAATGACGACGAAGAAAGAAGAAGAAGAAAAATAATGAAATACGACGAGGCGGTGAGAACACAAAAAAAAATTAAGGCCCAGTCTACAAGGTATATATATGTATACTTTAACAGAGGACACAATTTAACTCGTGTGCAAAACGAGAGTGCGCCGGAATCGATCGATATATATATACAGAGTCTTGCCAATAATCATTCCGAACAATTATTATTATTATTATTATTAAACCTTTTTTTTTGTTGATAAGTTTGTAATTTTCTTTCCACCTATATAATAGGTACACCTCCTCTCTCCCTCTTTCTCTCTAATCTCACTCTATTCCTTGGTGTACTTAAATTCCCTAATTTATAACGTATTTATGTATACTACGTGGCAGTATGTAGGTGTAGATGTTGTTAGCCAAGCTAGAACGAGAGACGAGATTAAAACGAAATAATAAATAAATTGATATGTAAAACAAAACCTTCCACACACACCCTGGTAGAAATTTGACTATTAAAAATGGGGCACAATCTCAGTTTATAGCCAAGAGAAATGACTAATTATTGGCACCCGGTGAAATGCTTTTTCTGATATTATTCGCCCATTTAATAGATTGGGAGTAACATAACCTAAGTTTCGAATTTTCGTTCCAAGTTT
>JAWWEQ010004125.1:0-55865 GCA_035583055.1 Torymus tubicola
TTTAGAAGAGGAAAAGCTTCTGTCAAAGTTACTAAAAACTCATGTAGAGTTTACATGAATTCTCCGGTAATGTAAACATTGCCATGGCAACTGCAGCTGTGTCATATTAAAGTCATTAGTTGCTAACGTAACTTTAACTGAATATATATTTACAGTAGTAAATCATGTAAGACTTACTATAGTCATCAGTAAACGTTATTATTTCTTTTTTTCCGTGTAGCGATGGTATGTTGAATGGTTCCTTTGACGGTGGTTAGTCTTTTTTTCCTATTTATTTTTCTTAAGTTGAAAGGAAGAAAAGAGTAAGGGTGTAATCAATAGCATTGGTTTTGGTCCTATTGAAAGTAAGAAAATTAAACAAATAATCAAGTTGAAACTAAAAATAAAAATAATAAAAAATAGAATATTTTAAATATACATAGTCACACAGCCGACGTGACGCTTAAACATAAAATATTCTCGTTCGTCGTTTCTTTCATCTTTCCATCCTCTTCAATGTTTTCAAATTCACGTCTTGTCTTTATATCCTCGAGAGACCATTCAAGCGCGTTTTTCTCAACTTACCCCCTAAATCTCAATCTACTTGAATACTCTTAATAATCTCTCGCTCTTCAACCCATTCAACCATCCTAAATCACCATCACCGAGCTAGAAAAGAAATTCACGTCACCATTTAAAAAACGTATCCGCTCCATAGCTTTGAAACTACCCGACCCAGCTTCGCTACCTCTCTTACTATCTCGTGCGTCATACTTACCTTCCTCTCACTCTTCACTTTTCTTTTTTACAACATCCCCCTTTCCTCTTTCCAAAACAAGACAACATCCTCGTTCTCTTTCAACTTCACCTCAAAACTTTCTACCTATAATTACCTTCTCACAAAAGAACCTTCAAAGCTCTACTATACCCATCGTTCCCTTCTCACAAAAAAAAGAAGAAAAAAAGTAAGAAAGACCAAACCGTGTATCTTTCTATTTTTCATCGTAGAAACCACCTTCTACAAATACGATTCGTACGTGAGGCCAGATAGACCAGAGCGATACATATAGCTTAAATCACGAGCCATTTCTTTTTGCCCGTCAAGAAAGAGAGTGAGGGAATATTAGCGAGGTGTCGTCCCACCCCCATTGTCGAGGACATTGACGTCATAGCGCGCGCTGCATGCGCGCCTCGCGGTGCGAGATGCATCCGCGCGAGCGCTCGCTCCGCCCTCTGGCCCAGTAGCAGCAGCAGACGACCGCGCAAGTCCTGCGCGCGTTTTCGTCGTCGACTATATATATGCGCAATCTATGTATATATATATATATGTGTGTGTGTGTGTGTACACAAGTACAGTGAGATTCACTTCCTCTCTTATTGCTGTATAGGCCAGGGATTACAAGGATACACGTGCGTCGCGGATAACACGCGTATAATATATATATATATATATCGCGCTGTTTGTGCTCGTGACTTTACAAGCGGATAGAATTTTATATCGTATTTACTCCATCTCTATCGTGTTCATCATATATACGTGCGAGGGGAAAGAACTTTGACACAACGTCGTTTTTTTTTATTCTTTCAGAATACCGAGGTCAGAGTTTCTTGCACCGGAATTTTTTTTTTTTTTCATCGTCGTTTTCTCACGTTAAGCCAATACAAGTGCACTTAGCATCGTCGTCGTGTTTATATCTCACGCGGGTATAGGAAAAGGGCACAAAACGGACATTCGATTCAATAATAACGGCGGAGCGGCTAAACGGTTTCAGCACATTCGTCGATAATCGAATTCCTTCGTTCCCTCGCGCGCGTTCGCGCCCGTTAATACAGCCGGTAATATCTCGGCACTCGAGAGTATATAGATGACCATGGGGAGATTTTTTAACGGCTGTCGTCGTCCAAAATCTATTATCAACGCGTGTGGTACATTATGTGGTTCCTAAGTATGAGACACGAGAGCCAGGTATAAAAAATTCATGCCACAGCGGCGCTTAAAAAAAAAATAACAAAAAAAATAAACAAAAGCACGCGGGTACTACACATCACAAAAAATACATACCTCCAGGGGAAGAGCTTGCGAGCCAAGAAGAGCGGCAACAGCAGCAGCAACGGCAGCTCTGTTGCATTACCACGTCGCTGATCATCATCTCGGCCGTTGGTCCAGGACGTCGATGCTTTACCACACGCCTGGACCTCTTTCTCTACAACCTTCAACTTCTCTTTCTCTTTACTCCTTCTTTGTTCGCTTACACCACACGTCTATTATACATACACACACACACTTGTATATTGTCTCTTTTTTTCCCTCTTTTCCTTTTCTCTATACTCACGTGTGTGTGTGTCTGGCCCCTCTTTATCTCTTTTACCCCATTCAACGCTAATACAACCAAGCGATGAACCCTAAGGACCAACAAGAAATACGCCTCATTCTCACACGAGTGAGCGAGCGAGCGAACGAGCGAGGCTAGCATACACGCGCGAGTATCACGGTGCGTCGCGGCGAACTGAGAGAGCCGCCTCGAGTACGCTCGGCAGCCATGCGCGCACGCGCGAGCCGGCGCGCGCGCTCTCCGAGAGCTACGTCGTCGTCGTCGTCGCTGCTGCTGCTGATGCTTCGTTGGGTATGTTGTATATACACCGCAGGTGTGTATACGTCAGCAAAAGGAGTAGAAGAGAGGGAGAACAGAGAGAAAAAGAGAGAGAGAGAGAGAGAGTGAGTGAGTTCAAACCGTAAGATAAACGGCGCGTGCAGCGTGTTTTTTTACGGTGTAGGACCGTGTCAAGGTTTGCGCACGAGGTGTATAGGTTCGTTTTTTTTGTTCTTTTAAAGGGAAAGAAACGATGTAATTGGGCCGAATTGAATGCGGTGGATTGCGTAAACGAGGGGGTTTTGTGTTTTTTGAGAGAGAAGGGGTTGCTGCTGCTGCTGCTGTTGTTGTTGTTGTTGGTGTTTGTTATGGAATTCACAGGGGTTTTGAAGTCCGCTACAGTGTATTCGAATTGCGCCGGAAATCAAAACACTTTACAGTAGTTTGCTAGGGAGGAGTTGTGTGATTTGCATGTTTTGGGGTAGGATTAAGCAGTGTGAGCGCGTATTCTAACTGCTAAAATATTCATGATTTTGTAAAATTCAACGAGTAAAATGTTTTCACTGAAGTTCCTATATACGTATATATATATATATACTTACGTGAATTTTCGATGTTCAAGGTAGAGTGATACAGTGTGGTATGAGGTATCGGGATAAATCGTACCTATTTAAACGTTGACATTGCGGATTTCGTTAGCAGTATACGCATTTTTAAGTACACGATAAGCAGGCAAAAGCAACGTTGACAGAAGTAATGTCGCAATTAATATATAAGTCGCAAGGAAATAATTCGGGAAAAGTGGATGTTAATCTATATTAACTATTGATAATCTCTTTGATAAATTTAATGTTAAATAGATCCGTTAATTACCGAGCGATGAAAAGAATGTTAATTATTATACGTAAACATATGTTTATCCTTGTTATAGCGTCGACGATTGCTGCAACAATTTTTTTTCTGGTTACTCGGCAGTAGTGAGGGATAGGGCAAGCAGGTTTACTCTCTCTTTTTTGTTGGCGTGCAGTTAAAAGCCTTTTTTGCAGCCTAATCTCGTAGAGGCGAGATTTTACCCTCGAAATCTGTACCGGAATTTTTCATAAGCTTTCAACGTTTTTTGCTCGATTTTTTTCTTTCTCTCTTACCACCACAGCTGCCATCGCTGTGCTGCACGTAAATATCGATAAAATATTAATTCCACAATAACTATTAATACTCGGCACCAATATATTCAAATCCATTTTATCGACTTCTCCTTCGCAGCATTGCTATGCGTGATCAACAATAAACATCGATTGAAAAATCAATATAGCTAATAAGAGTATTCAAAAGTTCAGTTACATCAAAAATACATTTTCATCGACTATATATCCACTGGCCCCCGCGAAATCACAATCCCACACGGATCTCCTCCCACCTCCGTCCTACCCAATTAAATTAAATTACGAGGGGAAGAAAAAAAAGCAGCAACAGCAGCCACCACCCAACATACGCGTCCTCGGCTCTTTCGAAAAGCTTGTTAATTATACTTTTATACGTATACTTGTCGCGAGCGTGAGTAATATAAAGCCCCCGCGGCCCTTAATTCTCCCGCTCGCTTGCTCGCTCGCACGCTGGCACGACGTGATGCGACACGGTACGCGCGCCCCGGGGATTTTCTCCGCGTCATCTATATACGTGCTGCTCGTTTCCGCGTAGCTTTTTCTCAAGGTGTATATATATATATATATGTACGAGAAACAAGTGATAGAGGCGCTATGGACGAAAGGGACTTAATTGCCCTTTATCCGGTTTGTCGATCGCGCTACAGAGAGGCGGTATCCAACTCGGCTTGAAATAATGAGGAGGAAAGGGGGAGACTTGATATTTTATTTATGAAGGGGGTAAGAGAGCTGAGAATCCTTTTTTTCTCGCCTCCCTTGGTAGAAAGGCTGCATGCGATGGATTTTTTTTGTATACTTTGTCCCCCCCTACCTCATAAGCTTGTTATAGCTGTGAGTTCTTACTTGATAAGGGTTCGATGTAAATTTTTTAATAGGGAATTAAATTTAACGTTGCTATAGTGGATCGTCTTCGAATTATAATTTTTAATTTACTTTGTAATTCGAAGTGTTCGAGGAACTGAAATGAAAAAGTTATTTTATGAAATTAAAGCAAAACTTTCTTTCTTGAATCGTATTTAATAAATGGTAGTACAAAAGCGCGATTATATCAATGGACCAAAATTGAATTTATAAAGCTAAGAAAATACTAAAGTATAAACCTGAAAGTTCATTATTTTCTCGGATTTGCAAATTTTACTTTTGCTTCTTTTACTAGATTATGACTCACAATCATCTTTAAATAATCCTTCTAGTAACATTTCCTATTTTTCCAAAATTTTCATTATACTTTCATCTTGATTTCACAATTAAATACCTAAAATTTTGGATAGATTAAATTATGGTAAACTTAATTACAAAACCTCAGTATGTCAGATATTTGTTATACGCTACAGTTGCACAGCCTTCAGATATTCGTGGAAATGAAGTTCGAAAGTAAAACTCGAAACTGGCGGAACTGATGGATGTGTAACATTTGCGCAATCCGAGTTTGCTCTACCTCTCTCTCTCTCTCTTTCACTCTCGTGTTCTCGTACTCCCCCATCCGATTGATGTTTAATTTAGCGCTGCGGTTTACCATAGAGTCGAGTCGCATTGTATTATTTACCGGTCCGCCAGCCGTAATTATCGTTTACCATTAGATTAGCCGGCGGGCCGCCTCAAGGATATTTGTATTTGGAGAGAGCCCACATTGCCTATAACTGGCCTAATTGCGCCAATCAATTCGGCCTTTCGTGAGCACGCAATTTCTTTCGTAATAATTATCAGTGTGAAAAATGGTCTTTTTAATGGATCCCTTTTATTGATAAAAGTTAAAAATAAAATATCGTATATTATTATTAGAAATTGATTGCTATTTAATATTTTAATATCCCCGGGAAAATGTCATTTCGCGGTTGTATTATAATTGTCGACGGAGAAATTATGTGTGTATGTATTACAAACACTGAATTATAGATGCTTTAAAATATAATCAAAGCTTCTAACAGTTTAAATTACTTTTGAATTAAATTTTAAACGACTCCATCAGGCTCGCCACAAAGCGGTTTATTGTCTACTAGGGAAAATAATTATTTAAAAATTTATGATGTTCAGTTTATAATCTACAATTTGCACACATATAATGTGCATATAGTGCTTTTGATATTTTCGCTGAACCAGGTCGTTCGATCGGTAAACTTTGGGTTTCGATCAACTTTATCAGGATGATGAATGACTTTACTTCAGCATACACCTGCAACCAGTAATTAAAAAGTCTTAACATTTTGTATAAATTGTTATTTTTATAGTTATAATGGTGACTTCTATAAATTACATTTTAAAAACGGATACCCTATGAGTTCCAAAAACAAAATTTATATAAATAATAATCATTAATACTAATGAATAATAAATAATTATTGTAATCAAATTAACATCAAATGAAAACTGTGTAAAAACGTAATACATTTATTATAATGACAGTTATCACAGTGTAGGTATACAGAAAATCTGAAGTCTCTTTGATGACTGATTTCGAATATACCCTATATGGTAAAGTCATTCAGCGCATGAACTAATGTTAATTTAATAGACTCTGAAGAGGCTAAAAGTAGTAAATGGACTTCTAATTAGTGCTACTTCTTTGTGATAAATAGATATCTATATCAATAATAACTCTATCAAACAGTTTAATAGTATATCAATTAATAATAAGGATATTTATTTAAATCTTTAGATTTTAATCGAATGGTTACCTTTGCTATATTCCATGCACGACTAAATCGTATATTTGAATTGCGATATTTCGTGATATTTCATTCTTGTGCGATTTCGCGAATGTTTGTTCTACGAAACGTCGAAATATAGATTAAATTTAGCATATAGTTATACTGTATATCCAATTCGTGGAAACGAGAACAAATAAGCGACCGCTAAGTATGTAATCTACTGGAATGAAGGGCTGCAGGCTGTTTTAATTATAATACCAGCCTTCTGAATAATGTAGTCGAAGTGTCGTAATAATACGCCATGCGTGTCGTAAAACTTGCATACATGGATTTAGAATATTAATAAAGTTGTATACACCGGCGGTGGTATATAGGTATGTAAGACAACGCCCCGAAACATCATAAATGGATAGCAACGCGAAATCAGGCGGCAAATAATGTTTTTACGAGGAAATCAGCTTTTTGGCTCATGTTTTTTTCATACAACAATGTCCTAATAATTTTATTATCCACCACGTGGCCTGCATCAAAAGTTCATACGAAATTGTTGTTCATTTCGCATTTATGCCGGTCGTTTATATTCATCTTTTTTCGACTAAAATTTTTATAAATATTTATTAATAACTAAGCTGTTGTCACATAGGAGAATTATTTAATAAACTGAAATTCGGCAGTTGAAAAATGCAATAAAAATGTATAAATAAATATGAATCCTTAATTAAATAATTTCTTAAACCTATCCATTTAGTCGTGATCTTTCATCCAAGAGGAAACTCCCTGGCAATTAAAATTGAAATTTTTTATTTTTTTTCGTTTCGTTTAGTACATTAAAAAAGGGCTCAGCCATGAAAATTGGGATTTCATGAAAATTCGGATGTTGAATGGTTTATTTTCCAGTAAAAACGGGTTAATGTGGATTTTCTTTTATTTTGAGTGGTGGATCTTGTTAATGTGACAATATACTAAAAATTGATCACCTTCCAAGTTCAAAAATATAATATTGTTGCCGGAGCATGTTACGTAAATGTAGTGGGTCCTACAGGACCCAGTCGGTCTTACCGACAAATAAAATATAAAGGTACCGTGATCGACATGTATCGCACACTCGCGCGCACATGTGGGACTATACAAAACCATCACACCTCGTCATACGTAGCGAGGTTTTAAATAATGCCGATTACACCTTCAATTTAATTACCATTTTAATTTTGAAAATTTAAAATTTTGATTTAAAAAAATATTCCATTAAGACCGTATGAGTCCTCCAGGACACACTTGAAAAATCATACTTATAGCTATTTTTGAAAAAAAAAACGGTGAATTGGTCTTAATTGAAGCATTTACAATTAGAATATACAATAAAAACATCACCTTTTCCCAGGAAAAGGGGTCTCGGCACGAAAGGATTAATTAAATTACAGTATAAATGTGAAAGAAGGAATATCAATTTTACCAAATGTAACTTTCATTTAATTAAAACAAAATAATATCTTCATATGTGATTTTAAAAGTTCCCTTCGACCTTCGCTTACAAATTAGCTTTTTATTAAAAAAAAAGAAAAAAACAATCAAGCTGAAATCCAACAACCAACACTTTATTCTTCACAATCAGAGCGAAGTAAAATGAGCCTTTGTAACCTTCAACCAATTTTTACGTTTATCCATATCGATGGTCCTTTTTTACGTACCGTCACAATATAAACGTTTCCGTCCAGGCATAAACATTGTATACGATTGATGGGCTCCTAACATGATCTATCAGCTGTTTTCCTACGCGAAATAATCAATCTCCCTTTCTCTCTCTCTTCCCTTCTCCGCACGTTTAGTATTTTCAAAATCCTAGAACTCCATTATCCTACAAGATTTATCGAAATCTATTGATTCGTCCGTTAATTCGCTTAAAGTGAAAACAAATAATTTCTAATTCATGATACCAGAGAGTAAATGTCCGTTAAATTCCAACTAAGCGCGAATCGTTGCATAATGCCGGCTATGCAGGACTTGCCACAGCTTGGGATCGCGTGCCTTCGACTATGGCGTAGATTCCGCGGCCGACGTCCTCCGATGTCCTACGTATACGTAGAGCGTGTACGTATACGTAGCTTCATTGTACTGTTGGGACGAGTTGGTTTTACGGGTGAAGGCGGCGGCGGAATGGCGACGCATAAAAGGAAATCACACCAGGAGATGTATAGCCTCGAGGTGTGGGTGTTCTTTTCGGGGATTGGTGGGCGATGTGGTTGTAAAAGTTAAGAGGAGGAGGAAGGGGGTCGTGATTTTCGGATACTCTATGATGAATGGCTGGGTCGATTGATTTGTTTTGTTATTTGGGGATGAGTTTTTGTAGTCGTGAAATTGAAACAATTCATTTAATTTTTCGAATTTACTTTTTTGGACTCGCACACGTGGAACATAAAAACTTAAATTTCACTCTAAAATCATTCATATTGTATGATTAGTTAACTATACATTGATTAAGCAAAGTACAACACACCAGAGAAAAAATATCCTTCGATACATAAATTGGAATCTTCGTTTTATCTTTTTTCAAGCCAACTTGCAATTTTCCAGTCAATTCGTTTTTTCCATTTTCCGCGCAAGAAGATTAAAAAGCAATTTTTAATTTACAGTAAAAGAAAAAAAGAAGAATATCCCAGTTTCCACAACCTCTCAGTCTGTTCACCTCTCTTCCTTCTGGGAAAACTTAGCAAGCTACTTATATACGAAACCGCTTTTCTCTAATCACGCCAATTAATAACGATATGACCCATTAACCCAACCTTCGCCCATGGTACTTTACACAGGAGCTTTGCGTTACAGCGAGACTTAAATGTCTCGCGTATACGATGTAGAGTAAGGGCAAGTCCTAATGAATGTACATAGCGTTTAGTAAAGCGCATTAGAGAGAGAGAGAGAGAGAAAGAGAGACAGAGAGTCTTAAGTAGCCGAGACGCGTAACAACATGGCATGCAATCATGCTGACGGATGCGCACAGATTTACGCGCAGGCGCAGTCTGCTCGCCATTCTCACTGGTACTACGTTTCGGTCAGTGTCTTCCTCGCGCACAGACTAATGTGCCTAATCATCTTAACAGTCGTGGTTCCCAGTATCTTCCGGGTGGCAGCTGAGTGTTGGGTATATAACGCGCGCAAGCGTAATGTGTTTTAAGTAAAGAAGATTCATAGCAATGTTCCGTTGATAAAATGTTTAATTCAAAATTATAGAAATTATTCTTTTGAAGTATATGGTAATATATAAAACACAGTGTCTGATCGTACAAGTTTCGTACCACTTAATATACGTCGACGCGTCGCGAGTCTTTCGGTTTATATGGACATACCCGTGGAGTTCAGTCACCTCGCGTTACTGTCGCCTCTTGCGGGTATTCCTTGGAGTTTTCTCTTTTATATCTCCCCCCTCCCCCCAAATAATTACTTCCGCTAAGCTGGTATCCCTTTTAAAAATCCGATGTCTAATACACATCAGTTCGAGAATTTATGCTAAAACTTTTACGGGCCGTACTTGAAACAGATAAAATTCGTCTTCTGCTTCTTATTGCCTTTTTAAATGACAGACTTATTTATAAAAACCTTGCTTTGATAAAGCACATTGCCATCTTCTTAATGACTCGGTTCAAGACCTAATGTCTTACAATTTATCCTACGTATACTTGTACTTTTACTCGATCTTATTATATCATTAACATTTATGCTAAGTTACGCGTAAATGTCGCACTGTCGCGCGTATCTGACAGATTCGTTTTCGGAGGAATTAAAGAAAAGTTTTGCAATTTTATCTCATTACCTTCCCACCGCCAGTGCCCCTTAATTTGTCGGGCAATATTTTCTGAGCACATAGCGCGCAAACAAAGTTACCGCCACCACTGCGGCTACCACTTTTTTCAAATACCCACCAAAGTCATAACAAACAGTTTACATCGCGCTCTTTCTCTCCGCATCCGAACTCACAATTGAATTGAAACTTTCTTTCATTCCTCCGCCCTGAACCTGAACTAACGATCAGTTTTTCTTCCTATTCCCTTGGCGGAAGCTACTACATTTTCGTCTACATCTATTTTTACTTTTATATACCTTTCTCGATCGCTTCCTGACACTCTTTTTATTCATATATCGATACTAATTTCAATACACTGCGACGTGGGCTCATAAATAAGCTGAAACCCGTCTTCTCTCTCTCTTTCTCTCTCTATTTCTCTCTTTACTTCAAAGCGCCTGTAAACCAAAAATAAGTCGGTACGGCTCACCGACGGCGACTTGCCCTGACTGCGGCTCGTTTGCTCGCACGCGAGCAAATATTTGCCGAATGTCGCCGGCTACCCTCCGGGTCGTCGTCGAGAGTTAGTTCCTCTCTGTGTGCCTGTCGCGTGTGTGTATACATATATATATATATATATATATATATATATATATATATACACCCGCTTGTATATTCTTTAACGTCTGTGTGAATACGGGTGAGCATGAAAAATTCGCACTCGCGTGTCCAACGTATGGTTTTCCTCGTTTTCGCCAATTCGCGGAGCGTTTGTATACTGAGAGAGAGAGACGGTTGAGTGAATGGAGATTTTTTTTTGTCGGAGTGTCGTGCGCGAAGGGAGAATACGCGTACGCGTATACGGTTTTGCATGCGAGGCTTTACAAGCCGCACTCGACGTTTCCGCGTGTGGAGCCCGCGGTCACGCGACAAGCGTACCATGTATATGTAGTAGTGGGTTAGAGTGCTGGTACGGAACTATATGACTTTTTATTATTATAATGGCTGTGAGGGACTGGTACGTGGCTATTTGCCATGAAGGATATAAAAATTTGAATTGAATAGTTCTTTGTAGAGTCTATTAGTATGTGTTGTATAAACAGATTATATACGTTGTTTATAACGTTTTATTTTAACTGCTTTGTAAAGGAACATTGCAGTAAATATAAAGGTCCAAATGGCGTGATTTAATATAAGGACAACTTTTTAGCCGCATATGATTAAAACTGGACAGATAAAGTGAGAAAAAAAAGCAATTACTCGTTTTGAAATTATATCTATACATATATGAGACGTTTTATGTCAATTCTTCCAGGGCGGCGCGTGAACGCCAAAACGCGCTATTTCCAACTATTTCTAAAAGAAATTGTTTCATGAGCCTCTTTAACGTATTTTTTCTCAGGTTTCTAATGATGTAACTAGTTTTTCTAAAATTTTCCATTTACACCTTCAAAAACCGCTGCCAATTCATTGGCACTGAGCTTCCTCAAACTTTATTTAATTATTCCTTTAATTAATTTTTACTACCGATGTTTAAAATTTTATACTTTATTTTCTATCGATAGACTTAGCTATATTTTTTTTATCCGTCTATTTTTTTCGTAATGGACAGATTTTTGTAGGCAACGAACTTGATCTGAAGATATATAAAAGCTACATCTGTGCCAAATTTCATGACAATTGGATAATTTTTGCTCTTGTTATCGTGCGACAACGAAAACGCAAATTTTTTCTAAAATAATTTTTTTCTAAAAAACAAATGAAGATAATCTCTTGAAATTTTAATCACATACAGCCTTTAATTAGTGTAATAACTGGTTAAAATTTCAAAACGAGAAATAAAATATTTTTTGAGATATTAATTTTTGAAAAATAAAAAAGTTTACATTAATAACAAATGATAAAGTGGAGATATTTTAAATTTAAAAAAAGGAAAATATAGGTAATTAAATATCTTTCAAGAAAATTTTGTTATATTGTGTAATAATGGCTGTAAGATATGAAAAAATAGAAAAAACTAAAAAATTAAAATCGTTTTTAGGTTACAAAACAAAAGAAAATCAATAAAAAATCAAATCCATCAGGGTACTTTTATTTTCCCGCGAGACGAAGAGAATAGCCTTTACCCGACGTAAATCGGTTGATTCATTTTGAAGATATGAAGAATTGAAATACACACACACGCACACACACACACACATACACACACAGAAACGAAAACAAAAATTATCAAAATCAAATAATATACACATACATCACCTTAAAACATGTTTTTGAACATTTTGTTTCGAAAATTTTTTTCACCGTTACAAAGCTTCCTCTATGAGGAAGCAAAAAAGATTATTGACGAAAATAATAGACTTTTTTGCTATGAAATTAGTTTTGAGGTAAGATATTATAATTCTTTTATATTCATAAACGGCAATAGTATCATAGTTTAAAAAGTTGAATATTACACGCTAGAAAAATGGACGTGACACGTACGTCTAATATTACATCCATAGTAAAGGAAACTTTTCCTGTTTTTAAATAATTAGTCCAAATGAATTTTTCGTCAAAGAATATTTAATTTCCCCGCTATATACAAAATTAAATACCTACATGACTATTGCACGTAGCTAAAAGGTTTTATCAAAGAATTCAAGGAGTCTTTTTATATATTGTAAACGCAATTTTAGTTATATTGAAATAATTAGTTCAAATAAAATTTATAAAATTCAGTAGTTAATTTTTACATAAAATACACGGTTAGATGATCAAATAGTATGGAAATGATTCAGATTATAACTGTATAGATAATTTTTAACAAAAACGTACAGTATTGATTTAATGATATATATCCTTTTTTCTTCTTATTATAAAATGTATAATTTATCTGCGATGCTTGCATCGAGATTGGTAACTGTTACTCTTCATATTAATGCGGACTATATATTTCAAAGAATTCGACGGAATAGGTAAGGATTATAAAACTTTATTCTCGAAAAAAAAATATTAACAATATTCTTTCTGAGATATAAGATGTTTTGAAGTTTTTGAAAGTATACATGAAAGATTTTCAAAAAAAAAAAACGTCGGAAACGCTTACGAAACAATTTTTTTTAGTTACCTTTACTATCATAAGCATAAGTAGGGAACTGTACTGACAGTGTTGACGTGAAACGCCCCATATATATGTGTATATAGATGAGTAACCAGCAGTGACTCCATGAAAAAAAGTTGTAAACAGCATAATACGCGCAACTTTATGATTAAATTGCAAGTTTAACCGCCGGAAATGCACGTGCCTTAAACGAGCGCGTAGCTCTCCATTGCGCTGGAAATACGAAAAAAACCTGAAGTAGAATTTTATGCGTTTACCGCGCGTGCTTGCGTATAGGAAGCCGTGTATTCCTGGCAGTTTCTTGAAAAGTCGGTTAAAATGTTATTAAAAGTACCTACGAGAGATGGATTCAGACAAACTGAAACGATTATTTTTCTCCTTCGAAAACATGTTTATCATCTGACGGCTAAGAGAGGCAAATTTAAACCGTGATTCCATATTAATATACGAGAGGCAAAAAGGAAAACAAAATCAGACAAACAATTGAACCAAACGTTCAATTACCCATATTCACTTTTTTCCATTTAGCTGTATAAAAAAAAGGTAATAGAGAGATACAATGCTGCTCCTTTCTGCTCGTCTCTCTATCTACATTCAATATCATTTAATAGATTTCCATAGAACTAAGCAAATTGCTTTTCTCTCTTTTCCTCGTCGCTTTCACTTTTTGCGCACCCGGCTGTTAAGAGAATGGGAGGAAAAGCGAAAGAGAGCGAAAAATATGCAGTCGTATCCTTGATTGATATCTCTCGAGTGAGCGTATATATACGCGCGCGCGCGAGAGAGAGAACCATTTTGGCAATCGAAAAAATGACGGCGACCCTGAGTGCTTATCACAAAAATCGCGACGAGTGAGCTAGCGAACTGATGGACATAGAGGAGAGGGTGACAAAAAACTCGGTGTGAACGATGACCGACGTGGCGGTGGTATATATACTGCAAAAGTACGCTCGCGCATGGTTGAGGGTAGAAGTTTGATGGAATTGGTGTGCGGAATTGAAATGCAGTAGTAGAGTTACTTATGCTTTATTGAATCGTTAAAAATGTCGGTTTGATTCATTGGATGCATTGTACGCGTGGAGCGGAGTTTTTTCAAGGTTTTTGCAACTTTATTGATAGTAAAACGATGTAGGTAAGGACTTTTGGATCAGAATTTTGAAACATGGAGATACTAGTTTAGAATAGTTATGTAAACTTGTTAAGTATATTTTAAACGAAATGATGTAGTTGTCTGTAATGACTGCATAGGGATGTGTATTTATCAAATTTCAAAATTTGAATTTTCATCTTTAATATCCAAACAATATTGTTTGGCATACATATATATTTAACAAAAAAATAATTCTTTGAAAAATCCCTATTTCAAACACGAATAATCCAGTAAGGAAACATCGCCCCTACCTTTGTCGAAAATAAAAATACTGTATGTAGTCCCTATCGTATACATTCCAAGAAGTAATAAAAAACAAGAAACCTCCCTGGCGAAATCTCTTGCGCTACACAAAAAATTCTATACATATTTTTTTGAAAAAGGTCCTTTTTGTCTTTCGAACTATTTTTCAAAATTCAGTTGCACTGTAACGAAAAATTCTCCAACCCACGTCGTCCTTGCCTCCATCCATTCGCTCACCCTACCAGCACATCGTATTGTCATTCACGAAACACTATATTCATTAGCGCTAGATCCGCCCAACGAGGCAGAAGTAGCAGCAGCAGCGGTAGCTGTTCGCATATTATCCTCAAAAATTTCCTCTCTCTCTCTCTCGCTCTTTTGAAATGAAAACAAGACGTTATCTAGTACATGCATGTCCCTTTACAATTAATATGTCCCTCTCCCTCTCCCCGACCTTCTAAAAACCCAGAGAGGCATAAGAAAAAAAATGTTCGTGGTACCAAAGTGGTTCTCCGCACTGCAACTTCTCTCGCACATATAATGTATACACAGACAGACAGACGTGGAAGCACAGAGAGATTGTCACATTCAGTTTTCGCGTTTCTTTCCGGAGACACGCACTCGAGCGTCGGCACGTAAAATCAGCCGTGGAAATCCCGAGAACTCGGCATTAGCGTTGTAAGCTGGATATACGAAATTTTCTCTCTCTCTCTTTCTCTCTCTCGTTTTTTCTTTCTCTCGCTCTATATATAATCTTTCACGGCAAGTTTTCCTCGCTCCGCTTTCCATTAGCGCAGGCAACGTTTCTCTCTCTCTCTCTCTCTCTCTCTCTCTTCTTGAGAGACGCGCGCGCGACTTCCTGCAGCTGCGTCTCCTCTACTATACAGACAGCGCGAAGGAAGAGAGAGAGAGAAAGTGAGGCAGAGTTTTCCCGGAGTTCGAGTCGTGTACCACTCCATTCCTATCTATTTTACGATCTCGGCTTGTCGTCGTCGTCGTCGTCGTCGTCGTCGTCGTCTTTGTTTCGCAGCCGTTTTGTCTCATCGCGCGTTGACTCTTCTTCTCCTATCTCCGCAGCCTCGTTTTTCAATCTCCCTATATACAACGCGCGCGCGCGAGAAAGAGAGAGAGAGAGAGAGGAAGAGGCTCTTCCTCCCTCGTCTTATCTGTCTGCCTACTATACGCCTTCGTATCCAGAACTGTACCAATGCGCGGCAATCGAAATTGCACGTGTAATGCGCTCTCTTGTTTCTACACGCCTGTTTCCGTTCCGCGGTCGCGTGAATTATGCACGGCTCATAAATTTTGCTTAAAGAAAGAGAGGGTGAAAAAAAAGAAAGAAGATGAGAGGGCGCGTCGTCCCTTTTCTCTTCGTCCTTATACTTCCGTGCACTTTGCGCCCAGACGGTCGTTGGCGCGCATGAGTTTACGGGCTGTGTGCTCCCTTATGGGAAAGACTGCCGGGCCCGGGGTTTACAGCATTATATATACCTTTTTAGCGCGCAGCCGACAAGTTTTTCGCGCGTTCGTGTTTACGGGACGTTTTTCCGTACTGGTGGGTGTCCGTGTGTGTGTGTAGTACGGAAATAAAAAGTCTTTGAAAGTAGGTTCGCTGAGGGGTTGGAAGTGAATGTCAAGGAGAAAAAATTGTAAACTAGAGGATGAGATGGAGACGATTCGCGGTATACAGACTTCGGGAATTATATTTCGTGGGCGGAGGTGATTTTATTCGCGGCAGACGAAGTATTATAGGGTTTTTCGTGAGCTTATATTCTGTTTTTATGCGCTGCTTGTTGTTCGCGCGATGGGTATAGTTTGAAGGTTGTTGCGGAATTGGAAAGTATTTTTAGGTTGGCTATCGTGACCTAAGGGTGATGTATAGATTTTGCATTAAATCTTTATTTGCAATTTTCAGATGCGAGTGGATCTAGATTATTCACGTTTGTCATTTTTATTTGCTGAGAAATAGTAATAAATGTAGGATTAAACGTAACTCGTGGAAATATTAAATGTTAGTTAACTCGCTGTTTTAGTTAACTTTATGACTAAAACTGAACATTATTCGAATTTCATAATTCTACAGTAATGAGGAATTAATTTTGGTATGTGAACTTCATAAAATGAGTATTTTAAGTAATATTAATTTTTTTTAAATTAATTAGATTACTTTTACATAATAATTTTTGCTAAAAATCCTTCCATTTAATTAAGGTATTAGCTTGAAAGTATGATTAATTTCTACGACGGCTGAAGAGAATTTTCCTATTATTATTTGTAATCTTCTCTTAGAAATATGATGGATGAAATCTGTGAACAGAATAAGACTGTTTCGATTGTTTGTATACTACATATCTCTTACTCATTATAGATTGTTTTATACAAAATAGGCGTGAAAATTTAATATGTTTGTCAAGATTAAATTATCGAGTTTATAAGTATTTAAAACTAAATAATTAAAATACAATAAAAAGATGTTAACATCATATTTATGAAATTTATGTTGATCGTTTAATTTAAACTGATTGACAGAAACTTTTATATGGAAACTAACTTGATTGTCCTCATACCTAAAAATAAAAACTAAATAAAATAAATAAATAAAATAATGAATACAGATACGTGTAAAGAGCATTGAATGTAGCTAATAAAATTCAATGAATGTTTATTTAATTTGAAGGTAAATATTAAAAGTAAAGTTGAAATATTTACTTTAATTCGATAAAATAGATATTGCAAATATATATCTTGCTTTGTGTTTGCTCAATTGTAAACTCGTGGAATGAAATTGATGACTTTATAATAAAATAAATATTAGTTATGAATGAGAGTCAGGCTTCATTTATTGTATTAACGCATACGATCTTCGTAAAGCTTTAGCATATATTTTTATTATAATTACTGAAATTCATGGGAGAATAATTAATCACTCTAATTATCGGTAAAATGATTAGTAAATGAGCAAAATTCAAATTTGCGCGGGATTGAAACCAAACGAGCGCATTATTAATCAAACAGATTTACAAGGGAAATTATTTGATAATGTGGGGTGAGAATTGTCATTCGCTTCGATTTAATTCTATTCCGATTTCAAAGTCTATTTACAAAATGCTTATTACTAATGCAAGCAATTTCCATGATAATCATTTCACCCCGACATTAGAGTAATCTAATTCTTCTTTTATTATAACTAACACCTACCTATTGCTGATGAGAATCGAACAATAATTCAACAATGAAGCATCGACATGGCGATTTGTTGTACAAAAATATCACGCATGCATTTTCATCTATATTGGTCGAAAATCATTCTTTTAATTTCCAATGGAATCACTATACACTTATATCAACCATAACTCTTTTCCTAAAATATAAACCACGTACCATTTTAACGATTCCTTCAACATTACAATAATAAATTACGAATTAAACGCCGATAACAGGGAAAGCCGCTTAAAATACTGAACGCGTCGGTCGCGCGATATACTTTATTCATCAAGCACCTTTCCCTTTTTCTCTCTCTCTTTCCTTCTCATTCTCTCTCTATAGCCATTCGTCTTTTACCTCCGATCCCTGTGCCTCGTGCTAAAACCCTGCGTAGATTTGCATTTAATTCTGACTCTCTCTCTCTCTCGTACTTGGGCTTAACGGGGGCGTCGATAAGTTAATAGGATTAGCCTCGCGCTCTGTACTTCAGATTAGCCGTTTTGCGAAAAATAATGCGCTCGGAGCAACTCGAGGGAGTAGTTTTCTCGAAAGGACGCTGTTTAGCTCTAGGTTGACTTTTTAATCTCATCGGGCTTCGCTTTGGATGATGTTAACGTTCTACTGTTTAAATTCAGAAGGTTTCTTTAAAAGTGATGTTCTACACAATTAATTCACGTAATAGTTTTCTAAATTTAAAGTGATCTTCTACACAATTAATTCACGTAGTAGTTTTCTAAATGAAGATTATTTCTTTACTTCTTTATAAAATTTATGTAGGAATAAAAGTTGAACAAAAGTAGTAGCAAAATGGACATAATTTTAATTAAATGGGATAAAATTGAATATTCTTACGACCTCGTAATTACCACCTGCCCAACTTGTTTCTCTCACTTACAATCCAACAACACGCACTATATACACCCGCATTTCTTCTTCCACTTCTTATTCTCGTCTCTTTCATACAACCGCGCTCGCCCTGTTTCTTTACACCGAGTGCTCTCACGCTGGATTATTAAGCGGCTGCTACTCCTGCTGCTGCTGCTGCTGCTTCATCAATTCAACGTTTGCATTCGAGCTACTCTCACCTATTCATTCGCGCGCAGTGGCGATTTGCGAGCCATTATGCAACAACTCGCGTGTTTCTCTCCCTCAGTCCCTTTCATATCAAGAACTTGATTTTCCAGAGACTGTAAAATCATTCTTGTTACCGCTATATTGAAATTCAAAATTGATTTCGATGGTAATGCATGCTTAGATAATCGTGGTGCTGGATAGACAATTGTATGTGGATTGATATGAATAAGACCTTGATTGTAAAAAAAAATCTGCGGAGAAGTGTAGGAAAGGTGACGCTGTTATTATAGGGTGAAGAAGAGTTTAACGAATCGGTTGTAAATTGATACGAATCAGTAAACTTATTTTTATGAAAAAAAAATAAAATAAATAAAATGTAACGATATATTTGAATATTAATTCATATTCCGTGTCTCTCCCTCTCTGTCTCTATCTCTTTCTCTCTCTCTCTCTCTCTCTCTTTCTGTATATCTATACTTCTATCTCAATTAACACTGATCCCGATAACATTGTTCGAACATTTGTCCCAAATAACAGAATATCACCCAATACAGTAAAAATCCTATAAAAAAATAACAGACAAAAACCATTACCAAACGTTATCCCGACCGCAACGATCAAAAACCGCAAAGAAACAGAAACCGTTTTCCAGCGAAATTGTATATCATCACCGAGAACCATTGTTTCGATCGCTTCGCTCGAAGCGGAAAAGTTTATAAGTGAAATACCAACTACCTCTACTCGACAGCGACAATTTTCATCGATAGCGCAAGCAATCGACTGCAGAAGCATCGGCTTATCTCCATCTGTAGTGCTCGAAGCAACACGGGGAGGGGGAGTGCAACTGTGAAACTGTGTTACAAGATGATAGTTATGTATATGCAGTGATTCCGTGACGATGCGACGATGGTTAGTTGAAACTTAAGATGTTGTGCAGCAGTTGGGTGGATTATTAAGGTCAATCGAGATAGTCGTTTAACGTTATCGATTTGATGGGACTACGTTTATTGCAAACTATAATTCTGTGGCTCCGAGGTATAACGACGGCAGTCCACTTTTAAAGTTTCTGAAAAAAATGGGTTTGAATGTTCAAACTTATTCGTAAGATCGGAATAAACGAGATAGGCCGCGATACTGTACTAATCAATTAACACATTTAAAACAAATATTTACACGTGGTATGACCAAGTTATGCATTTTCTCCTTCGTGAAAACTCGGAAAAAGTATGAAGTTATGTCGTTATGCCGGGAACTTGGACTTATCTAATAGTTCTGTTCTCGATTATTTTTCGGTCATTTTCGTTAATTTAATTATGAATTTGGATCAAAATTAACCATTAATCAACGAATAATTATATTAAAAATAATACAATTTGAATAGAACTTTAATACAACTTGAATTCGTGATAAATTAAAAAGCATTTTTTTTATTTCGTAAAAGAACAGGTATTTTGAACTAACTTTTAAAATGCTCACGTTTATGCACTTAACGTTTGTAAAATTATAAATTTTATCTAATTATTGTATATATTTTGTATAAAATCATTTTTAAGACCCGTTTAAGATACAAAATCCGAGATTTTACCGATTTAAAAAAAAAAAAAAAAAAAAAAAATGGACTTATTTCGTTATGCCTCGGAGTCACAGAATTGTAAGTCTGCGGAGTATATACAATATGAAGTTAAATCGTTGTATATACAGTTTTTTTAGTCAACAGCTTTTTTTATATCATTTTTATAAATTTAAATATCATTTAGTTTATTCAATTCGAAGTTTAGCATCAGCAATATATAAATTTGCAATTTTGTTTATCTTTACAACGTCATAGAGAACAGTGATTAAGCACAATAAAAAACCGAAAATCAGCGACTCGATCAAAATCCCATATCAAGCATTGAAAATAAAAGAAGAAAAAAAAAATGTTCGACAAGAGAAACAGAAATTCCCAACTGTACCCATAAATTCTCTGAAAATCCCACGCATGTTTGTGTGTCTGCATCGAGAGGACCGTCGACGCAGCGATTTTTCCTATATAGCGCACTCACCGAAACGCACGTGTATATACGTCAATAAATAGCCACTGCACGCGCGCACTTTCTCTCCATAAGAATCACCGATAGCCTTAGGAAAGGGCGACATCGCCGACGAAGCAGAGAAAGAAGAGAGAAAGCCTGCGGCGTGTTGTCTGACCATTACGCGTTGCTATACCACGGACGCGGTCCAACCCTCGAGAACTGTCTCTTTCTTTCTTCACGAGAGAGACTTCGGGAAGAGGAAGGAAGGGAGTGGATAAAAGAAGGTCGGAATCTTGTTTTCCGAACGGTGATTTCGTTCGGCCGGACGGAATTCGATTTGGATCTTGCGAGAACGCGAGAGACCGAGGAGTCGAGAAAAAATTAGACCAGAATGATAGTATACGACGAGAGGCACGCGTATGTATGTGACAGTTTTATTCCTTGGAATAAGCACGATATGTAAACACACATATACACGAATGCGCAGCGATGAGAGAAAGAATGTGTTTGGTTGGGACGCAAACAAAGTCTTTTATTTCGGATAACTCCACAACTCCCCTCTCATGTGCGCCTGTACTTTATATACTGCTGTGCCGGGTATTAATATAAATATTTGCGTTATATCACATCTTGGGTAAATATTAGCCCTTTGGGTTATCGATATATAGGACACTCGTATAGGACGAGCGTGTATTATGCTCATTCGGATTAATTTTTGTAAGGGGAAGAGAGATAACGGTACTGAGATGCAGTGTGCAATATTCCCAGTGCATATGCGCTATTTCAGGTGAAATGAGCAGCTCATTTTAAAATTGCTCAAAATTTGTAGACACTTAGTTTTTTATGGAAAAAACATGTTCCTAAATTTTTAGAGCAATATTTCAATAATTACAAAAGTTATTGCACATCAAAAATTGTTAATTTTTTGCAATTTTTGATGAAAACTCAACTTTTGACATTTTTTTACTCAAAATCCTGAAACTTTTTGTATAGCACATTAATTGGAAAAAAGTTTGTATTTTACTTCTAGAATGTAGTTATATTTTTTATGACCCTTTTTGAAAGACTCTGATTAGCTGCTTTTCAATGTACCTTTATCAAAAAAAAAAAAGAAAGGAGTTCGATAGAATATTTTTTTTTCGACAAATTTTTTTCTGATTAACTTTATTGTAAACCCTTTAACATAAGCCCTGAACCAAAATGAGTTACATCTTCAGAAAAGAGCTATGAATTTTTGAAAGATGTAAAAATAGTGAAAAAACCCTGTTTTTGACATGACTAGTGGAGTCAAATTTACTTATTACTGACTTTCATGTGTTTATTTCACAGAATTATGTTTTTATGCTGCTTCTTCAATAGAGAATAATTATATTTTACACGACAGCTGCAATATAATGCAAATATAATCATAAAAACTATTCATTACATTAATAATATCAAACTATTGCAAGTAGTAGGTACAACACATTGCAAGAACTTTTTGATCGACAAATTTATTCTCTATACTATTTATAAATGTATAATGGTTTCTTAGACACTATCTAAAGTATCAATTTAATTAATAAAAAGTATGAAATGCATAAAATTATGTATAAGTAAAATAGTTAAGGTCATGGGGTTATAATAATAAAGAATAAATCACTATGATAGGTTCTAGAAGTCTACATTCTAGAAGTAAAATGCAAACTTTTTTCCAATCAATGTGCTATACAAAAAATTTCAGGATTTTGTGTAAAAAAATGGCAAAAGTTGAGTTTCCATCAATAATTGCAAAAAATAACAATTTTTGATCTGCAAAAACTTTTGTAATTATTGAAATGTTGCTCCAAAAATTTAGGAACATGTTTTTTTTCATAAAAAACTAAGTGTCTACAAATTTTGAGCAATTTTAAAATGTTGAGCTGCTCATTTCACCTGAAATAGCCCATATACATATACTGGATTTATGGAAGTACAAAGGTTTTCGCTTGGTCGGTTTTTGAAATTTTTATGTTGACAACGAGAAAGTGTTCTTATTGTATCCGTGTGGATGTTTTTTTTTGTTGTTTTCATAGGACATATTATAGATATATAGATAGGATAATCTATAGGAGTTCTATAGATTATTCAAAAACATGAATTTTCGAAACAAAAGATTTAGTTTGAAAAGTATAAAAATACCATTGATGAGTTTTATATATATATATATATATATATATATATACACAAGGTGTCCTAAAAATTAAAAACTATCGTTTTGGACATAAAATTTTCTGCTCTTTAAGAATCCGGTGTGAAAAATAGGAGTTTCTATTTAAAAAAATCACGTTGACCTTTAAACGACTTTGAAGCTCAATCTCAAGGTCAAATTCAAGGTCACCATCAGATCACTGTTTTGATTTCCCAAACTTTTGTAAAGTTTTTTTTAGCGCCCTTATTTTCCGAGATATTTAGGTGTGTCCAGACTTTTGGGACATCGCGTATAACGATGGACAGATTTATTATTGACGAAAAAGTGTTTTTCAAATTATGAACCTACAGTTTCGTTATTACTTTATGAATTCAGGCTTACTCTTTCAACGTCCTACATCGACCATAATTTGCAACCAGAACTTTTCGCGATTAAAACAGAACTAGGTAAAAAAAAGCTCTCTTAATCGAACAAATAACTCGATTTTCGAGCCTAACCGTGGGAATTGGTAAAAAGCCTTTTCCCATTTCCCATCCGGGCACTCTACTCGTGGAATACCTCGAACTGCGTGCACACACGCGTCACCGTAAAACTCTCAGCTTACGCGCGCAGAGAATCCTTTTCCAATCGGCACGGCAATGCGCACTGGTCTGCTATTTTTACCTCGTGCGCGTGTCGAATTTCACGGAGACAAAAGCACACGAAAGCTTCAACTCAATGGAAAAAAGGGGTCACTTGACCTTGAGAGCTTATATATAAATATATATGTACCTAGATTGTTGCGTGCCGCATGAGAGGGAATAATGCATGAGTAATGAATCGTCGGGGCGGTTTGGTTTAAGTATGGGTGTGACAGTATAGCTAGTGATTATTTTACTTTAGCTCTTTGTAATTGTTGGTTGGATTTGTAGAAGCAATTAAGCGCACGGCATTTGCGCTAATTATGAAGACATTGTGCGCGTACGATCGTTTAGTTGCTGTGCGTGTCGCGAACCGGGTAAATTTCACGTCGTTTTATTTAATCTTTGATTACCACTTGTTTCAGTTTGTTGGCTGGCGTATGACACTGTATAGCTCGCGTGTATATTCATTTGACGTCGTTTACTCCATAAACGAGATCCCGGTTTGAGCTCTTTGCGAGATGTTGATAGTTGTGATCTAACGTTTTGAAATGGCTAACATTTTCTTGATTTAATTTAATAAACCAATAAAATAAAATCTCAGCACTAGACTATAATAAATATAAAAGTAAAATTATAGATTGTTAACCTTTGACGGCCTTGAATTAATCTATATTGATATCTAAAAATATGGAAACAAAGGAAACTAAAGTTATTTTCAGTAAATGCATTATACTTTTTTAGTTTTATTCAGTCTAAATTTGAACTTACACACATACATATATATATATATATATATATATATATATGCATACGTGTATACATTTTCAAAAAATTAAAAATTTTGACTCGGAAAGGTTGGAAACACTGACATATATTTAATCTTGGTCAACGAAAATTTCATCGTTACATAAAGTTTTCTCTTTGAGAAAGGAAAAAGGATATTCTTCAAAAAGACAAATTAAATGAACCAGCATCGTTAATTGAAAAAGGCGCAGCTAATCACAGACTATCCAGTATAGAGCTAGATCTCGACATTGAAATCCTCTCCTTGACTTCGGGAAAAGTCATCAAGACACCTCCAAGCAACTCCCCTCAAAGGGTCTTCTCCTTACCTCGAAGAAGCAAGACACACCACCATAGCTCATCGTACCCAGGGAAACGACGCGGATTAATTATTACTCTCTCTCCTTTGCGCTCGCTCTCTCTCTCTCTCTCTCTCTCACTTCGAGATGATTCATGCTCACGCGGGAAATTGTTCCCCATTGGTGTGCGGAAGGAAACCAAATTGAATCCGCGTCCGGCTAATGTCTCTTCGTAAACTAATATCCCTAGACGGGGCTTGGCCGCGAGTCTAACTAGCTGTACGTCTCCTATATGTATATATATATATATATATATCTATACGCATACACGCGCAAAGCCATGCCACGCGTCATCCCCTCGGGCTAATCTGCGCTAACTTGACCTAATCCTCCGGTAAAAGTACATACATACATACACACAGACATACACACATACGTGCTGACTACTTTTCGAGGCTGCAGCACACACTGGCAACGGCTACGTCGTCGCCTTGAAAGAGCGCCATTTAATCGACTAGCCGATAGCTGCCTTCCTTGGGGCACGCGGAAAAATACGTCTCTTGGGGCCGTGAGAAATTCGAGTGAGAGAAGAGATGAAGGGACAGAGAGTGAGGGAAAAAGAAAGTGAGCGGGAGACGAAGAGAGGTAGTTAATTTAGGTGGCAGAAAGACTTGTGTTTTAATTTGGATTAAGGGCGGGGCTCTTTCTTATTTTTTTTTTTTTTTAAAGACTGGTACAAGTAATTATTTACTACGTTTAAAGTATTATCAAAGTGATATTAAGAGTTAAAATAGAACTTTAATATTCACGTAAGTCAAATATACTAATGTATATTATAACCGAAGTTTAGATGTAGTTAATTTTTTTTTACTAACGAAAGCGAAAAAGTAAATTACAGTTCAATAAAGCAAAGATCACCTCAACTTTACACACTCAATCTTTATCAGACATCCACTAATTTTTCCATGTAAGATTGATTCGTGGACTGATCTGTTTGATTATTAATTTCGCAAGGGTGCGCTTAGAATGCGCGCTTTTGAAGAGTTCGGAGGTATTGCGTTAAAAAGCGTACCGGCCTCGGTCTTTTTATTGCACTCGAAACCCTCAAATCATCAACAGCTCTCGTAGCCAGCACCACTTACATATCAACGTGATATTATATATATATATATATATATGTATAACTAGTACACGAGATGTGAAACAGAGGAGCTGATTGTAGCAAAGTTAGTCACCAGATCCCGGGTAGAAGAGTCAACATGACCAGCGAGGTTCAGCAGCTTGCGTTAAGGTAAGTTCTTAAGATTTCTTTGAAATTGTGCGAATAACCGATGTTCAAGTCTACGTGCGTACAGTATTCAACATTAATTATAATTATATATTTTATATCGTATCGTATCGATATTTTATTTGATGTTCTGTTCGAAGTGGAATATTTTATTGGCGAGAAATGAGTTACGTGAAAAGCGAGAATAGGAGAGACGGTGCAACTGATTTTGTAAATACCAAAGCGCATTAGTGATAGCATTGATGCGTACGAAGCAATGAGCGTATTACGTTGCGTAATTTGTTTGCCGATGTTATAGAAATGTATGTATTGTTGTATTAGTCTCAATAATTACTTTCATATTGTTTCTTGTGCATTTTAATTTAAATTAGTTGTTAGTTCGCTGTTTATACTGTTTAAATACTAATGTCTAAAATCTTTATTAATAAACAATCAAAATAGTAAATTTACATGTTTCTGATGATCCACTCTTTAAACATATTTCACAGTTATCTAGTACAGCATCATGCCAGTTTTTAATTGGTACGTAACTCTTGGAAAAGAAACAGTGAATAAGTTGGACAAAATTAATATTATTCATTGTTCAACAACAAATATGAAATGATTATTTATTGTAATATTCACATACGAAATACATAAATATTTTATACATATTTGTTGTAATTACGCAATCCCCAAAACTATCCACGCGAGACCGCTAATCCTCATCACATCGTAGGTTCATCGCACAATTCCGTAGAATATATTATCGCGCATCAAATGATTAAATAGTAAAGCTACACATCAATATAATAGTATAATAAAACTATACATATTGTAAGATTTTATAATGTACATTTTAAAATGATATATTGACTAAGGTACAATTACAGGTTTATTTATTTAATTTTTATTTTCTACATTACCGCTAACAGCCTGGTTTGGCCCAGTAAGCGGGGGCCTTCCACCACACACCGTGACACACCGTGCCGGTTAAATGATTATAATAGATCATATTATAATAGGTCATATTTTACACGCAATGATTGTTACACAGAATAAAACAAGAGAAAATGTTTTAATCCTGAATAATTAAAATATTAAATCTTTGGTATCATGTTTATATTCTCTCACGAAGGCTATCTAAACCATATATACATAACAGTATTACATTATTGGCTCTTAATTGGTGGGCAATATTGAAGCTCACGACCGTGGCTCGGCTTTATCGACGTTACGTCGATTCCCCGTGAAATTCGATCGGAGAATATAGAAGAAGATTAAATTGTACACACGTGTGGCGAAAATTAAGCCAACGCTCTTTGGTACTCTTCATCGCGATTAAACAATTCAAAGGAACGAATATAACGCGTGAGGGAGAGATTACATCTCTTAAATTTTGCGGGTACGCGCGCAGAATGTTCTCTTTATTTGATGGAGATAACAGGACGAAAAACAAGAGAGAGTTAAGGTGGCTCATGCGCGTGGTGCCGTATCAAATTGGGGCTCCGTGGGTCCCTTGATTATATTTTAATTTTAACAACTCAATTTACATGAAAAACATTGAGAATGACTTATAAACGTCGAAGTAATAAAACAAGTTATAATTTTAATTTAATTAAAAAATGTAATATTTTATGTGTCGCCCCGCAAACCCCACTTTCTTATTACGCTATCAAAGAACTAAATGAGACAACCCCGCAAACAACTATTTGACCGACGGGTGACGGCTTGTTTTGAGCCACATTAGTCACATGGCTTCTATCACGCATGCGCAGAGGGTATTACTAAAATCGTCTGATTGCAATTTGTATACTTTCGTATTAAAATTCTTCTTATTTTAATCGCATACCTAACATGTTTTAGCACTATCGTAATCCCCATGAACAAATCGATAATCACCTATTTTTTCAGAGATCAATACTTTTATACAGATATGACAAGTGTTTTTAAGGTTGATACCATAAAACTGTGTACAAAAACATATCTTTTTTAAACATTTATTTCTTGAAATTTTGGTCGCTTACCCCATATTTTCTTTGAGGAAATGAAAAGAACAAGACTTGAAATATATTCTGTAAAATTTGTACGTTAATCAAATTATTTATTCTGAATCACATGAGTCACCTTAACTGTTTTAACGGTGTTCTGGCAAGAGTGAGAGGGAGAGAGAAGGCGAACAAAGTCGTGCTATTATACCAAGTGTTTTGGCTGGAATAAAGGACTTAGTAATTGGGATCTGCAATCGGAAAGCAATGATCGACGAAATTAGGAAATTTAATGCCGTATTAACATGCGAAGGGTATCTGAAAAGATTATTAGATGAGTATTAAACTCATAATAACAATAAATTCATCAAACGCTCGTCATTTATTTATTACTAGTGGTTACTAATATATTGTTTCTAAACTATGATCATCTTTTTGTCATAGAAATTTACATGTCGAACAAACCATACAATAGACTATAAAGGTTTAAAATTAGTCCCGATACTATAACATCCTTTGAAACTATTCCTTCCATTATTCATCTCACTAACCAGTTTACCAGCTAAAACCTATCCTAACCGCCTTCACGTTTACTTATACTTATACCACAACACTTTTCCAACCCCTCACAATAGCCCGCAGTGACTCCTTGATATAATTCCAAATATCTCTTCCTTCTTCCGACGTCACTATACCATTAACTCAATTTCAGTATCGCAGTAACCGTTTCCTTGCAATTTTCGTTATTACACTGCATGCCACCATCCGGTCAATCGATACATCAAACCCAACCCAACCCCCTCTCCCCCCTCAGTCGATATAGTAACGCATTACAACGATCAGATAGAGGAGGGAGAGGGGAGTATAGAAGGGCTGTCCTATATACACGTCAATCATCCTTAAATCCGAAATGCGAAGAGCAGAGAGTAGCATCGCCAGCCAGCCTGGCGTCCCGATTGAATTTTCGACGCCCGTTCGCGCAGAAGCGGTAGCAGCGAAGCATAATCCGGCTGACGCGCTACTATATAGGCATACTTGAACTAGGCTTCGAAGGCGGATTGGACGAGAGAGATAGAGAGAGAGAGAGAGAAGGTGTGGAAGTGCGGTATTACTGTTCAGAAGTAGCTTTTTTTAGTTGGATAAATAGTATGGGATCTTTTTTTATTTTTTAAAAGTCATGTTATAAAATTTTTAACTTGTTTGAAAGGTATGAATTGATAACAAGGGCCAATGGTGTACTAAAAAGAGCCGTTAAAGATTTATTTACGCATAAAACACAGCAATATACATTTCACAGCGATCTCAAAACCAACCGACATTTTCTTTATATTTCCACTTTACTAACCCATCTCACTGAAACCACTTTCTATTAAAAAAAAAAAAAGAAAAAGAAAGCAAGAGCGATAGGTATAAAATAGCACTTATTACGAATAAAATTTAAGGTTACCCTAATTGAATTGTCTATAAATCTTTTATTTTCTCTATAACTCCAAAAATATCTCAAATCAAACAAAATAGCATCGAGTACCCGCAAATAATCCTACCCTAGAGGAAGAATTTTTTCATTGCACACGACGCAATGGGACGTAAAAAGATATATAACGAGGAACTTTTCCTATAAACTGTCTTTGTGTGGCGACACAACAAACTACTTAAATGCAGTGCAACCTCTCAATATACGTGGCGTCGATCAATTAAGAAAACTAATAGCCTTTAGCACATAAGTATACCATAGATATAGCCAACCAGTACCACACTGTAGATATATCGATTCCTACAATATCCTCACAATTATTTATCGCCTTCGCCCCTAAATTCGTGCGCCAAACTCGCTTACATTGCCGGCCCTATCTATCTTTTCTAAGCCCTTCAGCTCTTCGGCTCAATCGTTCTCCTCCCTCCCTTTAACGTATTATACATTGGCCCTCCTTATACTCTGTGTGCGTATCGACACGACCGTGGCCGCGTGAAATCTGACGCGCATATGGGACGTGTTTGTTGAGGAGGAAAAGCATATAATTCCAGGACATATGTAACTTTTACGCTTTCTATACACGGATCAACGCCTTTTTCGACAAATATCAAAGATTTTGCTATTATATATATATATATGGTAGGGAGTTCAGTCCTCTTTTCGACTGCGACACTATCGGTTAAGTAGGTCATTCGCTTATTTGTCATCGGGAATTGGATATGATTTATACTGCGGCTATGTGTGTAAGTATTTCAATTATTCATTTACAAACTATTGCTCGTACACAAAAATTAATGATTTACGCAGGTATATAGAAACATTAAGGATGTACTATTGATTTGTAAAATGCATCTTATATAACTTATATAAAAAATACTAAAATTTATACGATTGAGACAACGTACTTTTGAAGTAAATGTAAACTATACGATGTACGATATCATATCAAACTTCCTTCTACTCTTTAGCAACGTTCTTATGAATACGTTACATAATATCCGCAAACCATCCTGCGCGCGCGCACACACACCCGCAGCAACCTTCCAACGCTGTTACGAATCCTTTAATGAATTTAATAGAAGCGTAACGAGGTCCCCACGTGCAGCTAGCTTGTTACCGAAGTACATCCTTCATTTCGTGTCCACGCTTCAAACTTGTCCACTTTCTCCTCCCGGCGTCGTCCTCCCTTCTCATAGAACTCGAAGGAAGCCACGTATAGATTTCTCTCACGTTCAGTAGTACTACTCTCGTCTATAAATGCAAGTTCGTTAATTTCCATTGTGCGTCGTACGTCCACGTGTGAGCGAGAGATTATCATCATCATCCTCTTCTCAGGCATAACCTTTGCTGTAGGGAAATTCGGACGATAGATGAAAGGAGCATCAGTTGCAGCGCTGATTAATCTACGATTAGTCGCATCCAGAGAGTTTGGAAATTGTTGTGGTCGGTTTACGCGCATCGTGCAAAGTGAATTCGGAATGTAGCCATACTTGGGTCACGATTTCTCACGTCGAGCTGTATTGCGACCTCGATGATTAATTAATAAAGGAATGATATTCGTTATTAAGATACAACCGTGCGTCTATCCAGTCTGTAAATAACCGTAAATATATACGAATGTTTTGGCAAAAAGGATGTACGGGCTTGGTATGTTTTCACAGGAGATTTGAAATATTTAGAGGTATAAATATCAAAATTATGTAGAATCCGTGGGTGGCGAAGATTGAAAAAAATTTTGATCTCTTATAGCTGTAACGCGCACGTAGGTGGAAAAATTATGTAGTTTTGTCGGTAAGGTAAGTCTACTTCATACGTTGAAATATTCATATATAACGGCTTTTACCGTCTGCCGTTTCTGCAATTGACTGAAATTCTATACCAATCGAAAGCGGTATATATTGACCACTACAGAAATAATTGATTGCTTGGCTGGGTTATCTGTAAAAAATAAAAAAAAAAAAACGACGGAGCAAGCTGTCGGGTAGTAAAAAATACTTTCATTCAAGTCATTCCCAGAACTTCGATTACTCGGCTTACCCACTCGCCATTTTTTAATCATGATAAAGCGAATTACCGGCAGGTTTAATTAATAAACCAGGAGTTATACTGAGAACACCGAGAGAATTGAAAAATCGCGTTAGAAATAAATACTTTAGCGGTAGCTAAGAGAGAGAGAGAGAGAGAAATTTTTCATCAACCCTTACGCAGTTTAGAAGTAAAATAACTAACTAAACATTTCACTCAACTTAGCCTTCATCGCCAGAGAAAGATATGTTAATTGCTCTCTATATTATTTCTACATACACATACGTATATATATCATGTGCATTATTACATATTACACCACTAATGGCCAACGTTACATCAGAATTATGTAAATTCGCACATAAGTGCCCGCTTAACTGTATATATACGTGCGCTTCTATGTCTTCACTCTCTTCGTAATAGCCATAAAGCCGTGTGTTAGCTTTGTCACAGATAGCGTGTCTGGTTCTGAGCTTTCCAACCTGCAACTATACTGCATACATATACCTATATATATATTCTCTCGCTCACTTGCATAGACAATACTCATACCGCTTAATGTAGAGCCACACTTGGGTACCAGGGCATTTTCAATTACCGCTTGGTTATTTGCACTTGCCTCTCGTACTTACGCACACACAACTCGGTGACTCTATCTCTCTCTGTGTGTTATATGCATCAGACGACGAGAAGGCAATCGAAAACTCGCGTTATTTACGCTGTCCAACTTGCCGCGAGTGTGTAAAGCTTGTGAAAGTTTGACTCTTTACCATATACGTGTAAGGTGTGTGTGTATACATCATTGAAGCGTAAGTTTTAATAGGGGCGAGACGAGTCGAGGGAAGACGCATGAATTACGTTGCATTACACGTCGCGTTTGCTAGCGACACCAAGAGGGAGAAAGTGCTTATCAGTGGTGATTTTTATTTATGAAAAATTATAGAGTTTTAAACTAGTTAGAGCATAGTTTTAAGATAGACGGTTGAGTCGATAAGGTAAAGATGGTTTTTTTTTAAAGTTTATTTAAAGTTCAACTTGGATTTTCGTAAATATTGATGTGTGCAATTAACCCATGAGAGTTACGAGATTATATCAGCGTCAACGGAATTATAATTATGCATCCGATTAAAAAATCGCGAGTATTATAGTAATTGAATTTGATGTAGCGTGCTCGCGGATCGTAAATAGAGTCGGCGAAATTTCAGGCAGCGAATCAGTTTATCGAAAATGAGAATCCCCCTGCTGCAATCTGTAATCTTGATATACTAATTATTCACATATATAATAATTATAATGTCGCTCGTAAGCGAGAATTTTCAAACAAATGTGTATCGAAATTGCTTTTATTTTTACACAAATTTTACTTTACAATAATGAAATAATAATAATAATATTAAATAATTCAAATTGATAACGATAATCGAGCATTAAATTCAAGCTATATAATATATCGACCATGAATAAAATTAAACCTAACGATGCAAATGAAATTAAACATTTTTGGAACATTAAATTATTACTACTTTATAATCATATGATGCAATTATAAATTATTGGTGGATTTTGCAATATCACGCGAATAATCTTTATGAAACTCTATATAATTTTTAAAAACATCATTTTACAGCAACGATACTTTTGAAAAATATTGTGTACCTTCCCCAAACCAGAAAATTTTTAATTTTAAAATATCGCCATCCCAACTACCCGATATCAAAGTTGAGAAAAATGCGATCAAACTTCTCAAGATAACACACGCTCGAGGTAATCCATATACGTGTATATATATATATATACGCGTGCAGAGATATAAAGCAAGTTCAGCAAAACAATGTCTTTCAAAACTTACCGCTGTGCCTCTATTACATTTCACGGTAACTTATCTCCCGGCCATTTCACCTTCCCCAAACTTTGATCTTGTTTTCCTAACATTTCCATCAACCAGCCAAAGCTAATTCCATTTTTAAATTAAACTTTCTTTCTTGCCAAGCTTCGAATAAATGCTTTCGAGGTTGGATTTTAACTATGATTCTCTTATACTGCATCTTTTCCACTCCCATCGTTCCCCTATTACATATAAAAAAATAACTACCGTATAAGGGCCGGTGTATAACAATATAATTTATTGACGAAACCGACTGAAAAGATTTATATCGATTTTACTGCTCTCACCCTCCGCTACGTTCAACGAGACAATGCGTCAGGAGCTCGCTTCTTTCACTATCAGTCGGTATACCTCTTCTCTCCCTCTCTCTCTCGCTCTTTCTCTCTCTCAGTACTTTCGTGAGAAACAATAGCTGCCATAGAGACTACGAAACAAAACGTCGGCGCACCGAGTGGATCATTAAAGAAAATAAAGCGACCGCGAAAAAGGCTAAATTATATTCAACCCAGACTCGCCGCCGGTTCTCAGCGCTGAAATTATATTATGCACAAAGTACGCCGTGGAGCGCAATTATTGTCCGACGTTTGACTGGTCCCATAACAGTAGGTGCGTAAATCTCGTTTGGGACAATTAAAATTTTCCCCTTTTCATCTCGCTTGTATCTATATAGTTTATTGCTTTTTACTGCTTCCTTCCAGCTTCGCGACAGTAATTATATTATCTAGACAATTTTAATCGTCTTCATTATCCATATAATGAACATAAGATAATACCCGAAACTGAAATACGGGTAACACGTATGCACTTCGTTAAGTATCAATCAAAGGTACATTCGCATAACCAAGATTCTACTCGTCGATGTGATATTGGCAAAACAAATAGCAATCACTCGTTATTCGGCTAATCTATTTCAGTTTGAGGCCTCGCGAGCGCACACACACACATGCGTAAATATAGATATATTGAACCCGACCGCCTGTAACGGGCCGATGGGGCGCATGCCAAGCGGAGATTGTTCTGTCGATTGCTGTGGTTATCAATGACGCGCGCACGTCAACAAAACTCCAGATAATGCACTCTCGACTGTAAACGAACCTCAGCTATATACGTACATATATATAGACCATTGTTCATTATCGTTAATCGAAAGTTACTTGGTTATATTAGGTTTATTTTAATTTAAATGTTTCATGGTTAATTTGTATTTTAATATATGCAAGCAATTTAAATTGCAGTAGGATTTCAGCGTTGAACGATGCCGGAAACTGAAGTCAGCGGTCGAGATAAAATTAAGGAATAAAACGGAGCGTTTTTGTTATAGTTCGCCTGCTGCTCTTATAAAACAAGAAAATTCACTTCCAAAGCATCGTTTGCATTATAATCGCTTGACAAATGATACACACACATATAGGAGGCACGTGGGTAGTATAAGGCCGCTCTAGTGAAAAGTCACGGCAGAAACCGTTTCGACGTTAGCTTCGAGAAGATAAAACAAATAGCAACTTAGGTTCATAATAACTGTACAGTATAAGCAAAGTTCGTGCGCACACGCGAATATACTTAAAATGCACACACGTGACGTTTGACCTAAGCTTTTTCTCATGTGTATGCGTGTGCTAAGAGACTTTTAATCGAGTCTTCGCGTTTCGGTTAAATGACGAAGAAATGCTAATTTTCGCGAATACTGCCCTAATTGGAATTTTTCTGAATAGTAGGAAACAATTATAAACGTTTCAGATAGGACAGAACGTTTGAATTCTGATCACGCGAAGAAAATCACGTATTCTAATGTATCAGGATGTAATCATTATATGCATTATTTTAAAAGTAGAGAAAAGAAATTTACGTAGGGTACATATATATACAAGTGGCTCATAAATAGCAAAGATATTGTAACAACCAATTTATCATCCACCTACATATATTAGAGGTCAGAAAAATTCAACGAAATTTATGGAATGCCAAACGAGTCGCAATTTTCCATTACAAAGTCGATCCACCACCCCCCCGTGACACATTTAAACTACTCTTTTACATTCCTAAAAAATCTCAACATCCTCACGTACTTATAACATTCATATATTCATCCTATCTCACCATCCTCGAAATCATCAAACAAAATATGCCCCGCTCAATCTCCATTGATAAAAATTTCAAAGTACACACCTCTCTCGTACCAATTTGCACGACAAAGCTTGCTACGTTATCTACTCTACTTATATACTTTTCTTTCTCTTTTTACTCTTATACGCGTAAATTAGCGATTTCCCACAGGCGCGCGCGTTCTCATGTACCGTCGATAATCGCGCTTCCGTACAATTTGGCCGCTCTCCAGGTTCTCCTTCTCTCCCTCTCTTTCTCTATATATATATATAGCGTATAATGAAGGGAAAAGGGCGCTTGCGCGCGTTGGAAGAAGAAACTGATTACCGCGTATCGACTGGGGTGGGGGGCTTTTTGGCGCGTTGCCAGCGTGAGTACGTCGCTCGCTCGTTTACCATCGGATGCCGAGACGAACAATGGGCAAGGGCTCGAGAGTTTCGGGACGTTGGGCGCGAGAGGGAAACCACGCCGCAGCATATATATATATATATATATATATATATATATATATATAGCTGTAATGTGATTTTCCCAGAGGGAGAGAATTGGTTGAGGTCTGATCGACGTGAACGCGTGGCGCTTTTACAACCGCGGCGCTATAGTGGTTACGCCTTTCTTTTTTCTTTTAGGAAGAATGGCTGTGCGTAGAAGGTTTGAGGTTTTACATTTCTCTCGTAAATCGTATATAGATAGATGGTCATAAAAATTTTAGACTTTTATGGAGTGGATCTGTCTATGTTTTTTTTTTAGTTGTATTGTTAAAAGAGAGTATGAGTTTTGCGATATGACACTGTATATATAGGGATATACAGTTATTTTTAGAACGTCAACCGATGCGGTTGGTCGCGTTCTGGATTATAGTATTGTATCCTTCCAGAGCTGTTATTTCGCACTATACTGTTTCCTATAGAGAATAGGAATAACTTCTGTCGTGTTGACTATACAGTTTTCAACGCAAACAATATACTCGTAATAACGTACACGCGGGAAAAAAATAACAAGCGAAAAAGTGAATTTGAGGGTAACGACCGAAATCAAAGGGTTATATGTGCAGTAGGACTTTTACAATGCTATTGATTTTGTTACAGTCGATAGGTCAAGAACAATGGCAACAATGTTCATCGTGAATTTTCCGTGTAAGGCAGCCTCGTTGTCTGTTAAGAATAACAATACCAACGAGTAATCGCTCATATACCCAATGGCAATGATCTTCAAATATGTCACCTTTTTCTTTCATCTTGAAAATCATATACTCCGATGTTTTGTTCTCCTGACATTGACATTCAAACTTACCACACATACTACATACATGTACAGCACCGCAACGCAACCTACTCATTTTCCTTCCACCTAATAACAATAAAAGCTCGGCGCTCTCTGCAATACAATTTCAAGAAAAGCGCATTCGCGCGTACCTTTTTCTTATACTGGTGTAAAAGCGACCCTGAAAAACGAGCGGCGTCCCGTGCTGATCGATCACCAGTGGTGCGCGCGGACACTGAAAAACGCAAGGTCTGTCTGTGTCGGTCTCTCTCTCTCTCTCTTTCTCTCTTTCTCTCTTACCAGGCTTTCCACCCCTTTTAGGGTGCAATTTCCAGCAGCGGGAGTGCGGTGCGCACTTAGGAATTGGCTTTTTTTTCCTTTACGCTGGGGGTCGAGGCGGTTGTTAGACTGATCAGTGTGGTGGAGCGTACTTATATATACCTACATATATATATATATACTACACGGCTGCTTGTAGTTTGTACCGGGAATGAGTTTTTCTAGAGAAGTTCGAATCGCCCGCTGAAGTGCTAATTTGTTCGAATGAAAGGTGACGCGCTTGAGGGATATTTGTCTTTTGAATTTATATATTCTTATATATTTTTACGAACATCTTAATATTTCTTTATCATTTTTATACTGTTCAATTATGTGCTTTATTTGAGTTAATCATTGTACTATAGGAAAAAGATAAGAAGGATGATTAAGATAATGAAAAAAAAGCAAGCGCTTGTAATGGCCTAATTTCCTTAAACAATAATGACCGGTATACGTAACTATAATGATAAGGTAGAACTATTTTAAATTACTGATAAAAAAAGCTCATTTATAAAGCTAAATGCAAATCATTAGGTTAATTCCCAAATGCCGTGAACCATATCAAAGTGATAGATATTAGAGCTCGTTTTTTTCCCCCTCATTCATTTCACGTTACGTATTATACCCACGTGGATAACCACATTTGGGAATTACGATAGCGCAATGCAGCTTTTGATGACCTTTATTCTTTTTATATATACATGCGAAAGGCAAAGCTTTAATTAAAATAGAAATACGCCTTTACAAATGAGCAGAAATACCGTATAAAATGAAAAAATTTCCGTACAAAAATAAATAGAACTTTCAATCGTAAAAGTATTCATCCAAATACATTCGACAATCAATTTCAAACCTGCAATTCGTTTGACAACATATAGAAATACGATCGTCTCTTTCTATAGGAGTAAATTCGACTCAACTTATGTGCTAACATCCGAAACAAAAACCGTTTCCACTGTTTATTTTTCTCTCCCTCAGTTCCTCTCTTTACTAAAAAATATTAATTGCTCTCTTTATTATATGCACGTATACATCCTTTTTTTACTCGCGATGAACGTATAGGCATCGATTACATATACTTTCACCTATATACACCCACCCGGGTATATATTTCACATATATAACACACTCCGATTTCGCAAACCACTGACGTTGATGTATGGCGACCGTTGGCGGGCTTATTAACGAACCACCGTCGTCGTCGTCGTGTGTCGCTAATAATGCGCGAGCTCGCGAGCTTTGATAGCAAAGTGTGAGAGACGTGTATAAAGGCAAAAAAGAGAGCCGAGATTCGTATAAGCGGTGAAGGATGATAAATGCCAGCGAGCAAGAAGCGGTTTTAGGTGCTCGGAGGTGTGGTATTTTAAAAAATCTCAGACGAGGAGTAGAACACGCGTATACGTGAATGAAGCGGACGTTGAATGGACAAGTAGTCGGTGAAAGGGTGCGAAATTAAGAAGATGTATGTGAAAGTAGAGGTAAGGATTTAGCTTTATTACGAATAGTTTTGTAGTTTGCTTTCGTCAAGAAGCTTGTAGGCTCGATACTAACCTTGGTTAGACACATTTCCTTCTCGTATTTCAATTATCAAGACTCCATTTTTTTTCACAGCTAATTATTCTACAACCCTATACAATCGTACGAAATCTATATCTACGAACTTTTTCTTGCCATATAGCCGTGAATAATCATGCCGAAGGACGGGCATACGCCTGGCGGCGTTATTTCTTCCCGCCGAGCGGCGCACATTATTCTCTCGAGCGATGTATTCCGATGAAGGATATTTAGCGGTCGACTATAACAAAAAAAAACACACATACAGAGAAGCATCCGATGACAGACTCCCCCGCGTGTACTATTCTTTTGTCACGGTGCCTTCAATGAGACATAGTAGTGGCAGCAGCTGTGCAGGCGCCGAAACAGAAAAACGAGAAAACCTGTAACAAGAGCCTCTGTCGTGAGCCTACTACAGCGGCTTTTTCCAAGATGAAAGTCAGCCTAAAAATGAGAATAACGCCTCTCTTTATCTCTCGCCTTGGTATATAGAAGAAACGTCGACAACGACAGCGAGTATAGCGAGAAAGAACAAGGTATATAGCGACTTTTATCGATAATAGCTATGGCGATTAATAATGTATAGAGTTTTCAATTTCTTAATGCTGCGGTAGTTGGTGGGAGGTAAGGGACGCTGGTGACAATAGACGGATGATGTGGGCTGGACTATTGTTCAAACAAATTATTTGAGATCGTTATAATGAGACGACGCAGGCAGGGATTGGAAGTAAATGGAGCGCTAAGTACGCTATTCATTTTTTTTTTCTTAATATAAAAGTGGCGTTCAATAATAGAGACGCTTCTGTCAATTGTTCCAGTACCTGCGGAGATTTTTAATGGGAAATATCAAGTGTGAGTGGAGGGAAGGAAACTGTGATAATAAATTTCAAGGTAATGGTTGATTTTATATCGGCAAAGATACCATTAGGTGGAAATGGTTATAAAATTAATAATTTATACAGTTTATAGGGTACATTGAAGTAGGGATGCATGAATACTCGACTCGACCCGTTTGAACAGTATCGAACTATTTTTTCGAACTCGAGTCGAATACTCGATACTTTGAACTGTTCAACATAATACGAACTACTCGGACATGATCGAACTGTTCGAACCAAATGAACTACTCGGTCATGATCGAACTATTCGATTTCGTCAAACTGTTCAAACCAAGTCGGACTAGTTAATTAAGTCAAACTGTTCGAATTAGCTCGGACTTTTCGATATTGTTGAATTATTCAAATCGCGCTTAATGCACTAATGTAAGTATACTTGGCTGCAGTAAAAAAATAAGATGCAAAGCTTTCTCTTTTGAAAACCAATTTTTTTCCTACTCTTTTTATCTCAAAAGCATTAATATTAATCCTCAAATGGGTTATCTGTTAAAAGTGAGTTTGTATTTTTAATATGATTTATTAAATAATTATATATTAGATAAAAAAAGTAGAGGAAAAAATTGCTTTCCAGAAGAGAAAGTTTCACGACCTTTGACAATTAATGTTGTTTTAGAGATTGCGAATTAATATATGAAGTAATAAAAGAATGATTATACATATATGTATTCAGGAACGGCGCTTGTTTGATTGTTGATCCTTCCTCATTCCTAAAAGAGTCAATCTAGACTGGCATTAATTTCGAACAGTTCGATTATTTCGAACAGTTCAATTATTTCAAACAGTTCGATCATGTCGGACAATTCGATCATTTCGAACTGTTCGATTGAAGTTCAAATAGTTCGGTACTTCAAGTAATGGGCCCGACGAACTTGAGTCAAGTATTTGGGTTGACTAGTTCGAATTTCGAACAGTCCGACACTCCTACATTGAAGCGAACATATAACTACTATTTATACCGTAATATATAGTGCAAAGTCGTTACAACTATATTTTATTATAAAATTTACTAATAATATGGTTCATAACGCTAATAATACTAAAATATAGTATAATTAATTAATAAAATATGTATATTTTACTCAAAAAATAAAAACCGTTGTTGGATATTATAGTAAATATATAATCTTGACTATATACTGATGTACTAGCTGCAATACATACATACATGACCCTCATTACTTTGTTTATGTGTACAGTAGCGGAAGGTGAGAGCGGCTTACTGCGCAACGTACTTGCTCTCTTTCCGTTCAGACCTCGATGTAAACAGACGTATAGACGACGGCCATTATAGCTATTTGCAATAAATACTGTTTTGTACCAAAGAGATAATTCTGCATCAACAATCATTTATTCACCTGCACTTTCCAATATTCCAAGAACCGTAACTATATTTTGACAACTATACGATATAGTAGTAGTGGTAACGTACATTTTTCTCAGTGATAATGAATAATCACTATATTTGAAACTTTCTTCGGTAATGGGCAAGGATTCACGGTAACAATTACAAGTTGCGTGTAAGATCGATTAACCCAATTACATGTAACTCCCATTTGTCTTGGAGATTGAGCGTTGCGCAAGTACTTTGAAATAACTTCCGAGGTAATATTTAATTTGTAAAGTAATATCCAAACAGCACCTTTGCGCAGATTACCATCTGTGGAATTCTTCAGAAACTTTGCCCTAAACTGGTTCCAAAAACGACCAAAATTAAATTTAGAGGCATACCTCTGAAGGCATAGGCACACCTCTGAAGTAATTTTTTTCTTGTTCTATGGGTTACATAAGAGATGATAAGAACTTGGGACTAAAGAAAAAGGCCTTGTGACACCCTTTTATCGACAAATCAATTTTTCTTATGAAAATTTAACATGGGAAAAAATTGACGAATAGTAGTCATCAAAAATCAAGCTATATTAACATTCCAAATATGTTAATGAATTTGTACATTTTACTAGTTAAAGTATAAGGATAGAGCTTTCATTTAATCTAAAGATGGTTAAAATCGGACAATTCAGTGCAAAGTTACATGCACTTGAAAACGAAGCAAAATTTCGAAATATCTTACATAAACTTTTATTCTTGTAATTTTTCGCAGAATTTAACTATATTTTTTCAGACATGTAAAAGACATTTTTTTAAAATCAAAACCTAAATTAATTTTTTTATGATATAAAATGATTGCATGCCATTCTGGGATTTATACAGATACTTCGTACAAGAAAAAGGTATCTCCATGAATTTTTTGGTAGAGAAAGTCCAGATCAGACTTTTAATTTTTTTAATTTATATATTTCATTTGCATGTATGTAAGTGAAAATACATACATATACGGCGTTAAAAGTATTTTTATTGAAAAGTTCGTTTCCGTTTCTTACATTTATTCAATTAATTATCACCTACAAATATTATTCATAAAAAAGGTAATTTCCAACATATTACCTGACGTATGAAAAAAAAAACTTGAAACGCATTTTATATTTTATTAAGTAAACTTTTTTGTCCACAAACTAACTCTAAAAAAACTATAGCGATTCAAAATTAACTTTAAAACAACTCGCTCACACATTCCCCCCAAAAAAAACCTTCTCCCCACGATTTACCGGCACCTCCGTGAGAGAGCCTCTAAATCTCACCGCCTTACCGTGAGCTTACTCGTACGCTCTCCCATATATACATATACACTTGCCAAGCTCGAGTTCGCATAGTTCGCCGTGCGGGATTCAACTTGGCATCTTTAACTACCTCCTTAATCATACAAACACCTGTTACTTTCGGCTACACTGCTGCTATATACCTTTAGCTCCGAAAAAAGAATCTCGACACTCGAAAAAACTATAGGATACTTATCGTTATATATTTTTTGCGTGAGTATTTTTGTTTAGCATATATGTGGAGTGAGAATAAGAGAGATATGTATATATGAGCCATTCTACAGAAAAACGAACACTATAGTCCAAAAATGGAGACCCGTCATTTTTGAGAGCACACTTACCAAACAAAAGTTACGTGAGTTTGAAGTTGGGCTTGAAATTGACGAGAAATGGTAACAAAGGGAGAATTTGGAAAAAAACCATCGAATTCGTACATGATTACACTATTTCGTGAATTCGCTATCATTTCTGTCAGTTTCAAGCCCAACTTCAAACTCACGTAACTTTTGAAAGAATCAACAATTTCTAATTCTAAAAAAGATTTGAAAAGCTCTCGTTCTCTAGCTTCTTTTTCTTTTTTTCCGAATTTTATATTGAGTTGCTATTTATGAAATTATTTTGGATCAAACTAGAGCTATTTTTAGTCATTTTTTCATGATCAGTAATTAGCCCGTAATTAATTGTTGGCACATAGTTCCGACTTGGCACCCTTTTCCATTTCATTTGTAATATCCTAAAGACTGAAAAAAACTTGTTTGGTAAGTGTGCCTTCAAAAATGACGAGTCTCCATTTTTGGACTGTAAAATGTACGTTTTGCTGTAGAATGGCTCCTATATACGCAGTGGTGGTGTAGGTTTCAAGGGTAGGGTATATCATTAATGTGCATACGTATGAGATAGAGGAAGCGCGTAGTGGTAATGAATATGCGCGTCGTATACCGCATTGTTCCTCGTTCTGTTTAGCGCTTGTCGTGTCGTAACTGAATTATGCGAAACTTGTTTTAATGTAGCGCTACGACGGATTAGTTTTTTTTCCCTTATGGCTCTTAAAAAATGCTCAATCGTTAGTTTTTAGTTCATTTGTATTTAATAATCATCATCAATGAATAACAGAAAATTTATATTATCATCTCATCATTTAGTCGTATGACAACGTTTCGTCGCTTTAATATAAGTATTTCAAGCGTATATCACATAGCGAAATGGAACCTCACACGTGACGTCATCACTGCCAACCATCTCTTCTCTTTCTCTCTCTCTCTCCACCCTTTGACGTCACAATCGCAAAGTATTAAATTCCCCTGTCCTCCTGAAATTTCTGAATGCGTGAAATATTGATGAACTTGTACCAGCGATAACTCGCGTATATAGACAAAAGAGAAAAAAAAAGGAATAAGTTGAAATTAAAAAATAATCCATTCATAATTAAAACACCTAAACTGTGACGACTCTACTTTACTCTATCAAATCCTTTCTGAGCTACACGAAACCACGCAAAAAACGGTAACACAGTCGCCGCCGCACAATCATCCCTCCCTTCTCCGACCCTGCATACTTAAACTGGGTAATTGCGCGCGTGTCTACTGCGCGGGCGCCCGCCCTCCCGAACTATTCGGGTCACGGTCGCGTGATCCTCTTCTCCTTATACATACACGTGTATACACGAGCTCGCGCGTAGACTTCCGCCCTTTCTACCTCTCACTCTCTCTCTCTCTCTCTCCACGCGAACTAACCTCCTATATAATTGAATATCACATTATAGTGTACGGTTTGCGATTGATTCTTTTGTCAGCGATATACTTGTGAATAGTTTATTGTTGTTAACTTTTTACGTACGCAGGCGGTGCAGAACTGTTTTTTTTGTTATTTATACGATGGCAATGGACGGACGGACGGACCGCTGCCCAAAGGGCGTCGTAATTCCGTAATCCTATCTCTGGAAATATTGTTGAGCTGATTTTTTGCGCATAAGTGCCGAGTTTTAAAGGGATTTTAGATTGCCGTTATGAAGAGCTACGAGATGCGCCCTTTGTAGAGTAGAACATTTTTTTACTAGCGGTGTTCATGTTTCGTTTACTTTTATTTATTTTTTTCGTACTTTTGAGAAAAACGTGCTTTTAGTAAAAGATTTTACGTGGAAAGAGGCGGGTCGTTGGTATATTGTTTAATATAAGATTCTCGCGTATAATAAAGTAGATAACAGCGTTTATATGTATAGGTTTACTAATATGGTAAGGCAATATTATTTGTTGATGCTGTAAACATAGTTTAAGTTCTGCAGCAGATGTTTACACTACTGTAAATAGAGATTATAGCTTGCGATGTGTAAGGGAAAAATGTCCCTGTATTCAAACACGGTGCCTTACCGCAGTTAAAGTAATTAATATACTCATAATTTATAATTCACCAAATTTACATGAGAATAACGTGAGAGTATAACGTTCCTATAAGAAACAATATGTAATGATCACTATTCTTATCTATTCAGATTTCATTTGCCGATGAGTCTATCAAACGTTTATACGCCTTTCGTCCAAGACAATAGAGAAAAAGATATTTTTCCTTCTTGTTAAGAAAATCGATAAACCGTCAAAGAAAATTACCACCTCACCAACCAACCAACGACTACACATCCACTAGCATCGCATTTCATCTCAAACCTTCCGAATCATTCGCCACAGTCGAACCTCGACACGAAACGTCACTAAAGCCCAGAAAAAAAAAGAAAACGCACCAATCGGGTCATAAAGATAAATCAGACATCGCGTAATCACACGAGCGCGTGTTAACCGTGTATGACGAAGGGTGTAGAACGGATATTTAAGTTATATGTTTTTACGCAGCTGACGAGGGGGGCGTCTGCTACCTCAAAGGATAAGCTGATAAGAGCGGAACCGGCAGCGTGTCGATACACGTCGAGGCGCCAGGATATATACACGGGGGGTTGCTGCGCACGATTTACCGACGAAGCACGGGATGAAAGGGAGAGAGGGAAAGTGAAGCTCGTCGGGGGGCGCTCCAACGGTTTTCATTCAACGGTGTAGCTTCCGAGTACTTAAAGTTCTGCAAGGGATCATTGCCGCTACGCCCTTCGTCGCGGTAGCACGCTGGATGGGGAAGGTGCGGCTGGTTGATGGTTGGATGGTTCGATACGATTGATGATATATAAGTAGAACGCAGGTGGGTGGGAGGTTAATATTGAAAATGAAAATTATTAGGGTCTTAGGTGGGTTGAATTTTGTATAAATGGTGTGGGTGGAGGTCTGCTTGTGCTCGGAGATAATATTGATAAGGATTTTATGAAATTAATCCGACAGTTCGACAAAGTTTAGTTCAGTCTTTAGGCAGCAATGTAACTATGTGCAAGTAAAAATTTTTTAAATGATGCTCGCTGCAGAGTAGCGAATATGATTATATAATTTCTTCTAATATTTTAGTATTTTATCATATTTTTAACTGTTTCTTCATTGTTCAAAATCGATATTTTTTTTAAAATTCGTATCTAAATATCAGTATTAGTTTATACGTACTACTGTACGTGTTTTTTTATTTACTTTTTTCCCCAGGCATCCTCTTATTTATTATACGCATTTAATTATTTATTTAAAATGATAAATAGAGATCTGAAAAAATTTTATTGCAAACATTACGATCTCTATAAGAAAATTTAATTTTTTCATAGTAGTGAAAAAGTGAAAGTAAAACTTTTAGTATTTAACATTTCGTTTCAGAAGTTATAAAACTACTAGTTAAAAAGCAAGTACTATATAAAAAATAAAATAATGTTATGAAAATTCTTAAAATTATTATTTCAAATGTCCATATCAGAAATGATGAATGTGTCACAACACTACTGTGAAAATAATAAATCTTATCAAAGAAGGAAGAGTTTAGGCAATTGCCAAACGTGCCGCGATATATTACCAATCTTAGACTTAATTTGTTTCCAATATACTGCATATAGCAATTTACAATATATTGGCTTCATCTGCCCAATAGTGATGATTTTTACACGGGCGAGTATAATAATCATACAGGCACAGCCGTCTTATATTGTTTAATAAATTAGCAATTAAAAGCCCAATGAAACGTTGTGCTATATTATTTACTTTTTCTTCTTTATTAATCATTATTTAATTTTTATGTCATAAGTTATAAAGCAGGATTACTTTTTGAAAGAGCTTTGTAATTTCATTCTCGTGAAAATTGCAACCCCGCAAAAATCAATAATTTATTGTGTAAAAACTGTTTTCTACCAACAATAAAAGTCCATTTTATTGTTGTCTATGACGTATGTATGACTGTACGTGTATGTATAGAACCTTTTATTCACATTATCATATCAAAAATTAATCGAATTCGATTGCAAATTATAGTATATCTTCGTCTCGTCAGATATAGGTGAATGGATTTTTGTGTTTAATATTATGCATCGAAAATCCATTTTTAGTATCAATTTTACACATATATCTGCTAAAACTAATTAAAACACACTTTTTTATCTTGATTATTTTCTGCTACGAGCAATATTGGCCAACAAAGTTATAACGACTAGAAACATAAAAATAGACGAGTTGCAACTGTAACTTGACAAAATTTAATTTTAGATAAATATGTCAGATGTAAAAGTTGTAAATTAATTTAATTTAATTTAATTTAATTTATTTCCAGAGTTACAAACAGAACATATAATAAAACAAAACTTTTCTCTATTGAGCTGAATTCACAAAATTGATTTCAAACGGCTAAACACGTCAATTCTTCTTGTTACAATATGATAATATAAGTACACACGTATATTAAATGCAAATACTTTCTGAATTGAGAAAGTATTATATTAAAAAATTGTTAATCGAACACGTAAATTATGTTCTGTATGTAAAAAGTTGCCTTTGTTTTTTATTTTTAATTCGATTTTAATATTCAGCGTCTTATGTTAACTCTCTTTAAACATTTGTTTATAATGTTTGAAGTTAAGATTTTCGCACCCTCCATAGTCATGTTGAAATAATAATGCTTTCTCGATTTGTTTATAATTTTTCCAAGCTCATATTAAGGAATAATTAATGTATACGAAGGGACATGTAATTGTTTATGGTAAACTTCAAGTTTATTATACGCTTGAACTGTAAACAATTTTATTTTACTTTACAGATAATAATAATAATAATTTTATAATACAATCCTAAATGGGTTGAAAACAAATTTTCCAGTAGCAAAATTGAATAAGTAGGTTTATTAAGTAACTTTCTACTTATAAAACAATATTTATGTGTTTGATTAGGAATTTTTTCTCAATATTTCTTTTTTTGTTTTATAAATTATTTGCCTTATATAACATTAAGAACTTACATTGTTACATTTTAATAATTTATTCAAAAAATATTAAATTGTAAACCACCTTAATATATTTAGAAAATCCTCTTAAAGGATCATTCAGAAGATACGCAGAATCTCATATCTACAATGGAATTACACCATGATGATTTTAGTTTTCACATAACATTTATGTGTAAAGTTAACAAATTTCTCATATCCCTCATACCCTTCACGTTAGTTTTACCGTATATCCTTTTTAAATGTTGTCCTTTTTTCACACGTTTAAATTAACGAAAATAAATTTTTCCACACTTTCAACACTCTCGGATAAACATCACACACGCGCAAAAATCGCTACGGCGTGCAGAAGGAATAACTTTTGTTTTATTATTTCACCATGAATTGGCGCAAAACGGAACGAGTAATTTACAACTTATCTCGACCATGACGTTGCCAAAACGGCAACTTTCCAAAGTATTCCAATCAGTGTAATATGCCATATCGGCCATCGACCCCCTCACATATTTCAATTCCTAATCCCAAGTCGAAAAGCGTCTCTCCCAATTTTTACCTCACTCTGCAAATCAATTAACTTTGACAATACCTTTCAACCATACACGCATACACACCTCACGTACGTATAGTCAAGATGATTAATGCATGAGAGCACAATCTTGGGAAACTTCACCCAGTACATTTTCGTACAGGCCAATCCAAAGCCACGCGCTCGGCGTTATATCAGCATCGATTAGCCAGGCAGCTTATGCGCTATTATTGTTTCGCAACTTTCGTCGTGCAAACATACGGTGGCAGCGGACGCGACCGCCAATGTCCACCACCAGCCGCGCGCGTTTGCCTCCAGCGACGAGGGTTTTATCGAAAACAATAACAGAACGGTTCGCGGCACGTAGTAATGATGTATGTTTAATTAAAATTAATTAATCGAACTTTCGACGAATGCGGAGAAGGAGAGTAGTGGGGGAGACAATAATGCGCGGTGGACGAGGACGATAAAGTTGCGTGTATATATATATATATATATATATGTAGGGTGAAAGAGGACAACGAAATTGCGAATGGGGAAACTGGACTATTGCGCGGATTGGCGGAACGTTATTATGTATCGAAATTTGTTCGTCGGAATTTTGAAAAATAATTGCAAATTGATTTTCATAGGTTAATGTTGATTTTGGGGTATGTCAACTTTTCTGTACGGATTAGTGGTAACTGTTTTGCGAAAAATCAAATTATAACTGCACGAAAATATAAGTTTTATAATTTGAATTGTATAAGTATCCAACGAATTTAGAAATTTAAAATAGCTCTTAGCGCCGTCTGTACAGTTCTGGATGAATTAGTTTTCCTCGAGCTTTGAGTTTCAACTCTTAAACGCTCCTTGCACAAAGTAATTTGCTACAGTGGCTTATTGCGAAAGTTGTCAAATCTTGATAATCTCAAAGGGTAAAATTACACGTTTAATAAATCAAAACTTTAAGTTATGTTTTTTCCTATATTTTTCAAAAGATATATAGGTAATTCATCAAGGTGAAGTGAAGGTATTACGTGAAAAATGTCTTTTTTAATTGCAGCAGTAAAAAGGAGGTAGATTTATATCGGCTCTTAAAGTACCCTGGATCAAGACGCAAATCCCGCAAAGTTGCGCAACTGTATACAAGCTATCATATCTATATATACACACACGCCATTACGCACTTTTTTTTTACGTAAGCAGCTTGCAGTCAAATGGTCGCTCAATATAGAATGCATCCACTCTCTTTCTTTCTTCTCTCGTTCTTTCTCTTTTCCGAAAGAACTTTTACCGCCGGCAAAAGCTTTCGCTTGACTCTTTTGAAACTGCGCTTCTTGCGCGCTCTAATCCCTTGTGCGCTGCTCATGCGAGTGTGTATGTGTGCATTTGTATTCTTTCAGCATCAAAAATACACTCTTTACGAACGTTTCAACCGCTCAAAGGCAGTTCCGACTGCCTCGAGTGCCCGCGAGATTATGCATTAAACGATCTCGACTGTGCGCGCGCGAGCAAAGCTTTCAACGATGCGCACGCGTGCGCGATTTCCTTGCTCTTTTATTGAGGATTTGAATAAACGGTAACAATGAAAATAATAACGTTTATTGCGCATTGTATGTAAATTGAGTAATTTGTATGAGTAGTTTTACAATGTTTAAGGAATTTTTGAAATTAAATTTAAGCTACGAACATGAAAGTCAAGTATCTGACATTTTAAAGGGATAATATTTAATAAAATTTTAAAATAACTATTATTCGCATTAAAAAGATTCAAAAAGTTTAAAATTTCAAAGAATAATTGAGATATGAATATAGCCTGCGAACGTTAATTATCATTAAATCTTTTAATAATTACGCGTTATTATTTCTTCTAACTTCATTATTTCCGTATAAACAATTTGGGTAATATTTTTTTCTTAAAAATTAATCTGGACTAAAATCAATAGACTAAAATATATCTTCTTAATGTACGAATTTTTACGAAACTTTTACTTAAAACTTTTTATCCACAAATAAAACAAAAAACTATGCATTTTATCCCATTTCCAAGAAAATAATTTAAGTACAGGATTACATCATTATACCAATCCACTAATTGATTAAGCCCGAGCTAGAGAGAGAGAGAGAGAGAGAGAGAGAGAGAGAGAGAGAGAGAGAGAGAGAGAGAGAGAGAGCGAAGTGCACGCTGCAAATCCCAAGGTAAGAAAACTTCATTGCCCGCCGATACCTAACTTTTCTCTCTGCGCGAAAAAGCAGAAAAGAAAGAGCATCAACCCCGCTCGATTCCCTTTTCTCTCTCTCTCTTTCTCTCTCGTACCTCCAGCGAGAAAAAGAGTACAAACCGTACGAGAGAGTAAAAACGAGACGACCAACATTAGTAGTAGTAGAAAATCCTAAAATCGGCAAGGCAAATGCGAGATTAAAAGTTGAAATTAAGCTTTTCTTCTCATTCTCAGTCACCTCATTCAAGACGACTTTAACGTTGACTTTTCGCGGTGGCCCCGTTTGTTTAGACCCTCTGCGCCCTCTTTGTCGTAGCCTCTGGGAAACCATATTTCATTACGACCAGCCGAAGGGTTCACGACGACAAAAGATAGAGCGAGAAAGAGGAAAAAAAAAGAGGAAGGCGTATTTTCCTTCATTACTCGTTCACCCCTTCGGCTTTTAATCGAGCGAAATTTTCCCCCGCGATTGACTTTGAAAAAGAGGAGATGGGGGATAAACCGAAGTTCGAATGACCCTGTAGATATATCGAGAAGTTCGGGGCTCTTTTTACGTTGGCTTGAAGTAAAAAGCGTTATTAATTGCGCGTCCGCCTATACCGCATCAATAAATTTTTACAACTACGTATATATACATATATATGTATTGCTTTTCACTCCCACTCATACCTACACATATACCCATACATGCATTTCTTTTTTCCCCGCTTCGTGTATTAATTCCAAAGACACTCGAGAATTATTGCTTGGCGATTGTTATACTGTAAGGGTTGCAGGTCGATTTTATTGCATTGTCGTTGCCACGACGGCTAATCGGAAACGAAATTTCAATCGTTAATCTCTCGCACGAAGGAGAGAAGAAAATACCTCGGCGCAAACGCTGCCGCGTTATTGTACATTCCAGATACGCGTCTGCGCGTTCTCTGATGAAGTTTTTTCTGCGCACTCTCTATCTCCCTCTCTCCTCCACTTCCCAGAGGAAATTCGCAATGAGGAGTACTAATAAATCCGGATTACGGCTTACCCATATTAAGAACCACGCGCGGCTGTAGCGTAGTTTTTCACTTCTCGCATTTTCTTTCTGCACGCGGGAGATATAGCAAAGAAGAATAATAATGATTTCTTGTTGCAAATGGAAAAACTTTTTTGTAATTGCGATTTTCTAAAGGAAAGATGAGCTCGTATAGGTTAATTTTAATTAAAGCGTGGAGTGTCGATACTTTAAGGACGCGTGGACGTGTGTAATGCGATTGATTGGATTACGAGTCGTGATTTATCATTAGCAGGATAAAATAAGTAGATATTGCGTTTTTAATGGAATTCCCTGTATATCACATCGAATCGTACATTTCCAATCGTTATTAAATCCTTGTACAAAATCCCTTAATATCACATTATTCACGTTATTTCTCTTACCAAGAAATCGCAGGTAAAGCTCGAAATAATCAACTTACAGCATGAAAATCCAATGAAAAAAAAAGTGAATAATTGAAAATCCTTAAAAAGCCTTATAATTTAAACAAAAAAAAAACCTTTCACTTATCAGCCCCCTAATAGCAAAAGGCTAGAACACATCTTTCTAACCCGGTGGGCATTTATCCAATGATGTTTAATTAAACCTTATAAAACCCATACTTCCTCTTCTCTCCCTCTCTCCATCTCTCTACGGCCTAATGAACATTTCATTAGACCCCTTTTCGTGTACCTATAGGAAAAAGGAGCAAGTAGCGCAGTATCTCTATAGCCACTATGTATATATATATATACATATATCTAACAGCGCGCGCACGTTCGTTGCGGCCAGGGCAATTCTATCGAACGAGACCCACTCGTTCGTGGCGAAATTGATAAAGCGCTTTTCCTCGAAAATCTAAATTTACCGCGCTCTTTCTCCCACACTTTTCCCACGCGCTCTCTCTCTCTCTCTCTCTACACACACACAAATGCATTTTCCACTCTTGCGCTCTATCTATCTATCTCTGCGAGTATGCGACCATCGTGCTATATACGGTTGAGATGACTACTGGCGACGTAAATAACCTCGGTAGAATGTATGTTGCGCGCGGCAAATAGCGCGAGTATGGGATACCTTGGATACATATTTTAACTGGCAGACTCTTTTGCCTTACACGTCCTATTACATCGAGACCACGCGCACGTATATATGTACATGTGTATAAAGTATGTGTATATGGAGAACTCGTGTTGTAGTGTCGTATCGTTGTTGAGTAAGGTCGTTAGGACATTTTTTGCTCTCATGTCGGATTCTTTGTTTATTACATATAACCGTGGTGCATTGTTGTGTACTGGTATTTTTGAACATTTGTGGGGATGTAAAAATGCTAAAACCACAATTTTTCGTTATTTCCTTTCTGTGCGAAAATAAAATTTTATTGATCAAATAATTAAGATGCAATGCAATTTATTCTTTATACTACATTGAAAATAATTTTCTGTATTCTTTCTTTACAATATTCGTATCAACAATTTAATACAAATTTTATACAATTAATAAATTCCAGAACTTCATGCCTATACATCACCAAACGATATTGCTTTTATCAAATTCTACCTTACACAGCTCTGCTACAATTTTGCGACAGTATGATTGACAGGCATACATAAACAAGACCGCCCTCTTATAACACAACACCGCAACGATATCCAAAACCTCCACCCTCAACACATCTTATTTCCGCGGTGCAAAGGTCAGCCATACACGCACGCAAGAAACATGATATATGCCTCGTCTTTAAGTGTGATTGTTATGAATGAGTGTGTATACGCAAGAGCTCGCGGGCACACGTAGATTTATACGTGTATATATATACACACACACACATACACGTATACGAGACCACTTAAAGCGGTTGCTGCGTGTACCTCCCTCCTCTTACTGGTTGCCATTGCGCCGCAGGGTTTATTTCCTCTCCGGACGAAGAAAGTCGCACAGAAAGGCAGTGGTTGGTCCACTGGGAGAGGAAGAGGAAGAAGAGCCGAAGGGTGGCTAGATTTATCGCGAGTGTGCAAGTATGGCGCTGTTAGTGTATGGAACGCGAAAGAGAGAGAGAGATCGAAGCAGTTTTTATCTGTCCGCGGGCGATGTACTTATTATTTGTATACGCGACGGGGGGATTATCGCGTTCTCTTGGGTGGTGAACGCGCAACTGTGGTCGTTGTATATATGTAGAGGAGGAAAGAGTACTTTGCTCGAGCGGTTTATTTAAACGTAATACTTGGTTAGGTATATATCATTGGCAGACAATTGTGTATGATCATTTATATTGCTGACGAGATGCTGGATATACGTGGATCGTATGTTGTTAGGCTGTTTTTTCTCACTTTTATTCTATCGTTGCGATGTAATGGTTGACGTAAATAACAGCGCTTGATTATTCGGGTAATCTTGGTGTCTGCGCAGTTATGTATTGCCAGCGTTTTTGCAAGTATATTATGTGAATGTGTCGTCAAATATCGCATGAAATGTGGAAACGTATTTTCCATTTATTCTGTAAGATTATGTAAAATTACAGAACTTTTTGGTACTCGATTACTATTTGAATTTCACACATATATATGTTAAGTCATTGAAAGAGTCAATTATATTATTTTGCTTTATCTCTAATCTGTGATATCACTATTTTCAGTTTTTGACTTACTGTTCAGTATTATATAGCTTATAAGTTTAGACTGTGATATTCCATATATAAGTATTATTTGAAAGGACTGAAATTAGTCACTGACTGTAAGATTGAGTGTTCTAGATATTGAAACATTGTATTCTTTTTTTTTTTTTAAAGTATTATTAAGTATTATTATTATTATTTTTTATTGAATGTATTACTTTATATGCTTATTTGTAAACCATCATTTACAATAAATTAAATACAATACAATACAAAGAGCGTCAAACATTCAGATCACGAATTTGGCTCAAATTTTAGAATATGTTTTTGGATATTGAAATACGAAGAAAATTAAATATTAGACTTTAATGTTATAATTGTTACGAGCGAGCTATAGCAACTTTTAATAATAAAAAGTGACAGGATGCGGGCTTGAATTAGCCACGACTGCCACGGCTCGGTGGTAATCATCGTTATATTGTAATGTTACCCCTTGCCTCATACGAATATGTAACACTAAAATACTCATATTTTGGATATTTTTATTTTGACTATAAACGGTAACGATTTAATCTTGCAAACTAGCGAAACTAACTTTAATGAAAATAAGCTATCATTTGTTTTTTTTTCATAATTAAAAAATATTGAATCCTACATCAATGTTGCAAAAGTTGAAAAGTAAGCAATGAAAATGCTCCCCTATAGAATACAAGGTTTGATTCACCGACTCATGCATATTGTGGTTCATATTCCACAGTTTTTTTTAAACTCTAATAACTTTGCAAGGAATCAATGCAGATGAAAGATCATTTTATCTAGTTTTATTTTTTTTCAACGATATTAAATAGTTACCATTGAAAAAAATTAAAAAAAAAAATGTCTTTTTTTACCTGGATCCCCGATCCTCTCTTGGTCTGTATCAATACCACTTTATTTCAAATCAAAACTTAATAATGCCAAAAATGTCATGGCGGTCAAAACCTCTTAAAAAGAAGAGTCAACAACAACAACTTGCCTATCTCCGCACCCGTACGATCTCAGCAACTGCACAAGTCTTCCCTCTCATTATTAATATCGGAGTCGGCCATTAAAATTCATTAAGACGCTCCCGCAAGCCCTTTCTCGCGAGATAACGAGGCACGACCTATCGCCAACGTCTCTCTCCTCCTACTCAGAACTAATCTCTCGGGCGGTCATTGCGCATAATTCCTCTCCACTTAATTTCCTTTTATCGGCACGGCACAACCGCTGCAGCTTTTCGGGCAAATGAGCCGGAAGTGGAAAGTCGCGACAGCGAGCCATTAAATGAAATTGTTTATTCCATTAAATTTCATTTCTACTCTACTGGAGAGAGAGAGAGAGCTGTGCAATTTCGCTACAACTGCACGTGGCTGTGCGCAAAAACCGTGTAATCATTAGAAATGAATGTGCAGCATTCTCGTGCAATTGTATACGTATATCGTCGACACATATACCACTCGTCCATCCCACAAATTCATTTCCTAATTGTCTTCTTACGGTGTCCGAGTCACCATTCATTTCCCACTCCGCGCAAAACTCATTGGTCGCTATATGCATACAATCATTCTCTCTTCTCTTCTCTTCTCGCTCTCGTCTCGGCGATAAACACAGTAACTAAATTCGCCGTTATTAGATTCTCAAATAAATTTGATCGAGTCTCTATTAAATTTTGCTTTCTCCTTCATCTCCTTTCCACTCTCGTATCTTACCTCCATCTGTCTTCCAGGGCTCAGTTCTTCTTCCCTCTCGCTCTCTCTCTCTCTCTCTTTTACTCTATATCTCAAGGGCGCAGCTACGACGTCGTCGGTGCATAATAAATTATTTTCCTCCGAGTTTCTTTCTGGGCACGAGCGAAAGAAAAAGACTGTAATCTACTTGCAGACGAGGCGAGACTGTATATATAT
>JAWWEQ010004194.1:0-55581 GCA_035583055.1 Torymus tubicola
TGTTATTCGTTGGCCCAAAAACTTGACCAACCGTTGCAGTTAAGCCATTTTAGTTGGGTTATTTTCTACCAGGGAATTTAAAATAAAAAAAATCATATTTTTTTTAATATCGAGACGTCGGAGTAATAAAATTACTTTTTAAAAGTTTTTTCTACGAAATCTAGATTTAACTGAAATGAAGAAAATTCCCTAACATTTTTGCTGAGTGCCATATTTTTAATGTACCTAATGAACCACGCCATAGAATTATCATAACTACTATTCTTATATCAAATATGATTGGTCTTAAGGGGCAGGTATATTCTGCTATGATTTACCTGCAAAGGGTATGCAAACCTACGTCAATACTTGCAATGATTTTCATGCTCAACTTATGGGAACTATATTTTATACCTATAGGTATCAGGTTCAATAAAAACATAACCACGAACTATAAAATAAAAAAATAATTGTTAATGAATGTGCAGGTGCATTAACAGTTAAGGAATAGATTATTTCGAAAAAGTAATTTTTGCAACAAAAAGCGATCGCACATTAACTGCTAATGAATATTTTTCAACTCTTAAGAATTCTTCATTTCTTTCTATCAGTGCAGATGTAACCTAAATCAAATTTTTGATTTTGTTAAATTTTGGTACATTTTTGTGCAACTAAAGATTATCTATGTCATTTGTAATGATTTTTATAAACTTTATAAACTTTTTATATATTCTTTACCATTTTAAAATTACAAGGCAAGTAAAACAAAAAAGCTAATTTATACTATTTATCTTCAGTTCTATTATCTAAGAATATAAATGTATATCAACGTTTAAAATCATGATATAAAAATACAATAGTTAAATATAAAAAGGTTAAAAAGTATAAATTAAAGTATAAAGTGTGAGCAAAATGCGATGTAGGTTATTATTATTTTTGTAAAATATTTAAATTATTTTTCGTAATAATAATATTATAATATTCTTATTGTACTTTGAACCAGTACTAACCTCTTCCTTGATACACGAGTAAAAGCACATAATTATAATTAAATCCTCATACTAAAAACTGTGCTTTTCCGTTATGAGTTAAAATCATATTTTAGAGACAAATTAATTCGGACTCAAAATGAAAGATGATTCAGGTTTTCTATTATGCATACCCCAACTGTTGAATGTTGATCAACAATGTGTACTGGAATATATATATACATATATGAATGAATTATTATCCAAATACCAGATCTAGTATACGTATAAACTCGATTCTATCGAGGTTGCGTAGTTGTCATACTTTTTTCATTTTAATCAATTATATTTGTATTTGTTGATAGTCATAAAGAAAAGTGTAAAAAAATAAAAGTTTGTGTTTTCATGAAAATATTGGCCAACGTTTGTTCAGAGACTAGGACATAACAATGGATCATTCGAAAAGTAGTCCTTTTCAAGTTTCCGGTATAAGAATAAAGATAATGTTATTATTTCTTATTATAAAACAATTATTTTTGATAGATTTGACGATAAAATTTTCTATATTTATTGATTTTTATCCAATCTAAGATAGTAGATATAAGAAAATAATGTTTTCAATCTTATAAACCTAGGTTTTAAAGGTTTGCAAAGTCTTAATTTATTCATGTAAGTAATGTAAAAATTTTCAATCTGTTCACGTATGGTGATTTCTAAAAAGAACATTAATCTAAATACATAGATTTTACAATAATTTTTACAAAGTTATTTCTGCGACGTTTAAGGTAGTGTGGAATTACGACCCCTACTATGCGACCTACCATATCCATCTGATAGGATTAATTTGTTATAACTTAATTATTACTTCTTTTAACTCAAGTTTCAAAAACAGAAAGTCTTGGAATGAAATTTTTTATTTTAAACAGTTAAAATAAAGCATTTTTACAGCGTTAGTATAACGTTGTTTCAATTGAAAACAACGTTAGTGAAATGAACACTGACAAAAAGTTATCATATATAGGAATAAAGTAATATAGTATATTCATTTATTTTTAATGTCATATTGAACTGAAACTATTTATATTAATGAATTTGTGATCCCGTTTTTCTAAACTAATACTAGATCAAACGCATACGGAGGTAACCCCTGACTTGTTAAGAGGTGTTACGGTATCCTCAGTGTAATCAGATGAAAAGAAAATCAAAACGGTAAAAAGAAGAACATGTTCTTATTGCGATGATGCTATCTAATTAACAATTTAATTTTGCTAATGTTTTTTCTTCTCGAACGCGGCAAAGATTCCACGAAAGCTTCTTAAAAAATCAACTTTCAAAAAATCATTTTTCAAAACTTATTCAATTTGTATCTAGAAAAATACTTAAATTATAACTAACGTATCTTACTTTTTAAAGGTTAAAAATAAATTAAGCTTACACAGTGAAACTAGCTAATATTGTACGAAGATACTAAAGTTAATAAAGTACGCGATATCGTCTATTTATGTTTGCATGAATGATATGTGAAATGAGCTCTCAACCAATTAAGATTTGAGAAATATATCTAATATTATGCTGAAATTTACCCGGGTTGCTGGTTTTTTTGCATATAACAGAAAATAGTAAAAAATGACAAAGAACTTTATTAATTTAGAGATAATAATAAACAGTGTTTCGTATGAACAATTATAGTTTCTATAAAATTATAACATGAGATTATAGACTACTTTTAAAAGTGGTAAAATAAATATACTTATGTAAAAACCTAGTTTTAATGCTATTTTAGACAAAATTTTTATTAAATGAGAACCTCTGTTTGATCAAAAGGAACCAATATCAAGGTAAAACAACTACGTGTTCAGCCCTGACACCTCGCTTAGATATAGAGAAATAGAAATAACGATATGGTGGTGAACCTTTCCAGGCGAGCCAGCTTGCAAGTCCGTCGGCGAGTCACCTAGAGAGATAGATAGATAAAGAGAGAGAGAGAGAGAGAGAGAGAGAGAGAGAGAGAGAGAGAGAGAGAGAGAGAAAAGGTCCAATAGATAAATGGTTTGTTAATGCATTGATTCATAAAGCGAACATAGACAGAGAACAATCTAAAAATTTTTTAGACGAATATAACTGCTAGACCTGTATGTGTAATTGTGTGTACTTTTTCGTGCGATATTACAGTCACGCTGGGATATATATAACGCTTTCTACTATTCTGTTTACTCGGTGGGTCTTCAAGGCTTAGCAAAGGCAAGTTTCTACATTCTTGTGTTTGAAAGTGAATTAAACCTACGTTAAGTAATAAAAGTACAAAATTAAATTCTTTGATATTTGAATCAAATATCTATGAATCGATCGTTAATAATATACTATGAAAAAAAAATGAGTCAAAATTTCCATGTTTCTTTTTTATAAAATGATTGCCGTGTTCTAAAAAAATTATCCAGGCCTACAAACAGAAAAAATTGTGCTTATGTGCCAGAGACTAGACTATTACATATCTCTATGTTTAGACGCCTATGTATTATTATTCCTAGGTCGGAATAGGTCTATCTGGATTTTATGATGTCTTTAGAAAGTGAGAAAAAATATTATCAATAAAATAATGTAACACTAATGATTGTGTACTTAGATGTCATTTTTCATCCCACGTTTTTTTTTTGTTCATGATCTAATGCCGTGAACTTAAAAACTTTGAAGATATGAAATTAGGACAGGTATCAACAGAGACCTTCAACTATTTCAATCAGTAGCGATTACTTACAAGTCAAAAAGACCAAACTAAATCTTTTATATTAATAAATCAAATATTCTTTCTGAAAATACTGTTTGAAAATATTGAAACAAAATGTTTAACCTCAAATATCTTGAATCATCGAATTTTTCTTGAACAACGAAGTTGAGTCGATGGCAAAAAGAACATTATTGTGTAAAATTTGAAGACAATCGGACTATTTTTACTCTATCGTTCGGCAAAAAACTTACTTTTAAAATAATTTTCTCCAGGAATATATGAAGATAATCTGTTTAAGATTTGATATGATATGTCTTCTTCATAGTACTTTTTTTACTTACAAAAAATTGTATTCACTGCTGCAAACCCATCTAGTAATGATAACCTTAAGGCACTTTATTTTATATTTTATATTCTCGGCTATAGATCTTTTAATCAAGGGGAAATGCTTTTCGTGCAGCCGCAACAGTGATCCTAAAAAATCAATGAGTCTCGAATACTTTGGCAGTGGTTCTCATCGAGCGACCTGACTTATTTCAGTAACTTTAATCAATATAATTAACAATGTCATCAGTTTTTATCTTAATTATTGTTTTTTAATGAATAAACTTGTCTCCGAAAAAAACTTCGAAAAATAACGGAAAGTATTTTTCTCGTTTAAGGGGAAAAGCTGGAGACAGCATGAAAATCAATGTTTCCATCTACTTGAATTTTGAAAGCCATGACAGTTAAATTTATTGACTAAATCTTAAATGGCATCATTCCGTATGTTTCTCAAAAGATTTGTTTTAAATCTCAGCATGAGGCAATAAAATCTTCGTATTGCCACATCTTATTGAATTTGATGATATTGTGATCTTCTGAAACCATTGTTACAGTTTTTCTTTAAAACCTGTTTTAGATTATGTTTTAACTGTAATGTATCTGTGGTCGCATAGAAATGACTCACAGACACTCCAGTTAATTGTTTCAACGTCATGGATATTCACGATAACGTCTTTTAAACGTCGACAAACCATGTATTTGACGATACCGGAACTTTCACCTAGCATTTAAGATTCTGACATCAGAAGTATCATGAAAATGCTAGAGATTCTTTAAAAATAAATAACGCTTCGATCTACGGCAATATTATATCTGATCGGTGAAATGTAACTCTCATCCTTTGCCAAATGCTTCAATGTGCATAACTTGCTAAAGTTAGCCATGAAATCCACTGTACACCGAGACAAAGGAAGAGTAGAGTAGCCTCTGCCCCAAAAAATAGACGCGCCCATGCCCCGTGTCCCTCGACTATCGTGTTGAACAAAATGGCCGACAGCTGGGAGCCACGAAGCCAACTCACGCGTCCCGCGCACATATACAGACACGTCAGCAGCGCTTTGCTGCGCTCGCGTTTCTTCCTTCCATTCGCGCTCTCCCCTCGGTATGGCAGCCGCGAAGAAATTCCCGTCGCTCACGTTCTAGCGACTGCGAAGCAACTTCCGAGCTCTATATATGTATATATAAATAAAAGGGGGGCCGTCGCCCGGCAGCATCTTTGCCACTATCCTCGTAACGACTTTTCGCGATTACCTTGTATGCTTCTCTTATACACTTTCTCTCTCTTTCTGTTTCCGTCTCTCTTTTTGCCATTCCCAGTTTTCGAAAAATCGATGCAGCTGGTGTATGGTCTAAGTATCGCGAAATTTTCGAGGAGAAAACAAAAGAGTGACACTAATTGAGATTCTTGCGTGATTTTGCGTTAATTTTATTGAACGCCTCCGAACGTATACCGTTAAGCACGGGTCAATTATTTTGTATGCTGTATTGGATCGATTACAACAATCACTGATAACAAAATTTTTATCTTTAAATTAAATGTTTTTGTAATTAATATGAACTTTAGTTTCGAATAACATAATGTTGAAAAATCGCTATTATTAAAATTAGAAAAGTTTTTAAATAAGATTTTCAGTATATCATTAGTAATACAAACATGCAATGAAAAATATAAAAAAATAAAAGAATTTTATTTACATAAATGTAAATATTTTTTTATTATATAAACACGATCTTTTTTGTGATAAATTAACAGTTGTATTTTATTGGATATTTAAAATTCCGTTTTTTAGAATATACGAGTTACATGCACAATAAAAACGCAAAATGTGCGCGAATCCGAAAATGTATTCGATATTCGAACTGCATTATTCGTTAGGGCTTCTTTTTAATAATAAATTTTACTTACAAAAATTTACATGTTTTTTATGTTTAACATAAAATTTGTATAATACCGGATTTTACTTAAAATTATGTATAAATTATATAAAAGTACTGCTATTTTAACACTTAAAAATTTAATAATTTCTAATTTTTATAAATTATAGCATTTAAAATTCCCAAAAAACATTATTTTTAACTGAATATTAATAAAATAGATAATAGTGTTTTCTATAATATATACAATTTTATAAAAAAAACTTTAATTTAAGTATAAAATTATTATAAAAAATTATATAAATATATATATATTGAAGTGAATTCTTTAAAACAATTGGTTATTCAAAATTATATTTTTACATTATTACCATGGATTATTGAATAAATTAAAATGCAACTTAGGTTAATTAACAGATAAAAATTTATATTTATATAATAATTTTTAGTAATAGATTTGTAGCTGATTATATTAATTATAAGTATGTTTGTTGTTGTAATGGAAATAAGAGCTTCAAAAATTTTTACTTTTTAATCACTAGAAAATCACTACAGAATATGCCATTTTCACATTTCAGATATTATTTCTTATCATTTTTGTTATTCTATTTATTTTTCAACCAAAAATATATAAATTAATTATATACAATATAATAGTAATTACTATAATTTGTCACAATAACATAACATTATATATAAATAATTATATGTTATTGCTATAACCATATTTAATAAGTTTAATGTTGTTTCAGGCTTACATGGGTAATTTAAAGAAGCTGGTTTTTCGGTGCTATACGTACCACAGAAGTGAGTACTTACTTCGCTTCTGTTCGTACTTAGCACAGTATCCACATGACAAGCTAGAGTATGTTAATAATTGGGATTCAACAACAAGTTTATATCTTAAAACCACTGGAAAACTCTTGGTGACTTTCCGTAATGAAAATATGGTAAATTGTTATTTCATTCTATTTAATCTTTAATAATAGTTAATAATTATCAAAATTATAATTTTAAAATATTATCTTTCCATAATATATAAAAAATAAAAATATTTTGTAAAATTATTTCTATGATAATCTAGATAAAAAAAATTTAGTTATTTTATTTGCATTGGATTTTTTTTATTTTGGATTACAAATTAAATTTGTATACAATTTTATTCTACTTTACAGAATTATGACAGGAAAATTGAAACATCAAGAAAACAACTTTTACTAAAAAGGGCAAAAGACTATCCCAATGGCACAAAAAATCTGCGAAGACGTTCAGCTCAAAAGCAGGCACCATCTCCAGCCATGGTTGAGCCAGCCATTGAGGATATATATCTCTGTGATAACTGTGATGCTGAGTTTGTTGGTCTTCGAAAGATGAAGGTAATCATCCATAAATTTGACATAATTTATTCAGAGATCTACATAAATATGTTTTAATTGAACATATAAATCTACTCAGAAACATAATTGCTTAAATTTATTACAATTAGCTCAAATCATAAAAAGTAAAAATATTTTTTACACAAAAAGAATGGAAATAAATAAATCAAATAAATGTAAATAAAAGTTCATTTTATAAACATCCATTGGGTTCTTTACTAATTTTAAAATTATTTAATTATTACAAAGTAGCTCACTGAAAAGTAATTCACGATTTTCTGTAATTTCTAGGAGCATGAAAAACTATGCTACCGCGTCGAGCCAAGACCACCAACTCCAGAACCGGAGGAGGTGCCCGAAATCAAACAAGATCAGTTCATGGAATACTTTCATCTTAAGTCCGCAAACACCGATCCGAGTCGGGGGAGCAGCACGTTATGTTCCAAAGACGGCGTATCGCAAAGTCGCTCGTCGGGTCGAATCAGGGGCTCGGTAAACCTGACGCGTTGTCCAACAATACCGTTCTCATCGCCGGCTGGCCTCGCCCTTGGCAAAAAGTCGAAAATGATGACGGAGGCCATACAGCAGGAGCGTCTCGAGAGGATTGAGCGACACCTCTGCGCTCCGCCACTTTCGTTGTCCTTCAAGCCGAAGTGGCTCACGAAGATCTACGACTTCGACCGATGGTCCATTACCTACAAGTCCAGATGCGAGAAGGCGCTCAAGAGCGACGAGTACGCTCACGAGTTCAAGTTCGGCAACTACAGCGGTAAACCTGGTAGGTGACGTTATGTGTTATTTTGCAGTTGTAATATGAGAAGAACATTTGCAAATGTAATGTTCATAAGATGACTATCTACAAATCGATTCCACAACTCAGCATAAAATAATGTAATTAAAGGAATATCTGAATTTATTGGTGCGTAGTAACAGATCTACATTAATGCAGTATCTGTCTAATTAATGTATCAAAAGTTTTTTTAAGGGTTCATACCACTTTACACTCTTAAAATTTAAGCTACTTATATTTTTGAATTTTTTTTATAGTTTCTATAATAGATATCAATATGAATTCTTTTGGGTTTAATAAAGGCACTCTTAACGTATATGAAACAGTGTTTTTTTTAATTTACATTGTTTACTTATGTACAACTGTAACAATCGCTGAGCGTCTTTAAAAAAGGGATGTTGATGGCCTGTATGATTTTGAAGCGAGAAATCATCGGAAATACAAAATTCAAAAAATTTAGATTCAGTAGGACTGCGGCTATCGCCGGAACTAAGATAATTATGTTTCATGCAAAAATAAAAAAATGCCGGCTGTTCAAAAAAATTGTTTCGAAAAATCGTGTTTTTTTGCTTCTTTTTTCGGGTGATAAATATAGTTAAAATGAATACTTTTTGAGAAATCGTACACGCCAACCGAAAAAAGTGGTTTTGAGAAAAACGCGTTTAAAGTTTAAAGCCGCAACCCGCACGCCAAACGCACAGAGTGCGACAAACTAAAATCGAGAAAACACACACTTGCAGTGATCAGATCGTTTTGAAATTTTTACACAGCATCTTTTCTTTTCCCTTCGAAATCCATTAAAAAAATATCGATTTTTTGAAAGTGATAAAGTGGTATGAACCTTTAATAACGTTAGTTACATTTTCGAATGGATTAGAAATCGATTGTCTATTATCGATTTAGTAATTTGAGTCTTCTTCAGACGAATTTTGCTGTAATCGAAACAATTTCTACAAAACTAATTGAATGCTTCAATTTCATGAATTTAACTAAATTCCGTATTTGATCGTTCTCTTTCAGCCCTAGACCTGCGATCTCAATTACTATATATAGCCTGCAAGCCTATCTACGTCGTGGTAACCCGACTGACGGACGAGAAGCTAGAGGAGCTACAGCGCGACCCGTCCAGGTATCGAAGCCCCGAACGTAAAGTACCTCGTGTCAGGTTGAGATCGCCCTCTATTGAACATGTGTATGAGCCAACCTACGACGATGAGTACGCACCCATTGTCATAGATCTCGTCGACGACGACAATGAGTCAGCCCCATCTCCAGTGCCAACGCCAACGCCAGCAGCACCATTGCCGCCGACTCAGCCTGTACCCTCTTACCAACCGCTAGTGTCGCCGATGACGTCATCGCGGTCGACAGTCATCCGTACACCAGTATCAGCAACCAGCCGCGTCCCGTCGTTGAGGTGCAGACTTACGCCGACACCCTCACCCACATCTACGACGCCTACGAGTCTGAAACGGCTGAAACCATCGAAACCCGTGGTCTTCGTTGACCTCTGCTCATCCGACGAGGACGAACAACAGCCCGGCTATTCGAGCACGTACTTGGCAATCGATGAAAACCACGATCCCATGCAGAAGAGAAAATCAACTACGATGACGGCAGAGACAACGACGACGACAGTGAATAATGCAACCCCGATGGAGGTGACGGTTGAGCCGAGTTTCGTCAATACCTCGCTCCTATCCTCCAAGATCTTGCCGAACGCCAAATCCTGCATTTATCCGGGCAACAGCAACACGGCGACGGGCAACTTGTTCACAAGTCTCAACGTCGACGGCGGTTCGACGCATAGAGACAGTCTGTTGAAGAACAGCCCACGTTACAAGAGTACGCCCTGAGGTCCCTGCCTGGATGGCGAAGTGACAACGATGATACCGTACCTCTTGTCTATAAGCTCTGCTACTCCTCATGATTCGCGTAGGACTCCATCGAACTCGCGTCGTCTGTGTGTGTGTGTGTATGTGTGTGTGTGATGCGAAGTTCAAATGTAGGTGATTAGTTAGTGACGTTCCCGGTGGTGTTCTTGCGATTACCCAGGTTGTCCTCAATTAGCAGCGAATCCACAACGGTTTAACGATTTGTCTGATCTAGCCAATAGTTAATTATATGGGAAGGCGCGCATGTTTTGTTTAGAAAACGTTGGTTGGCGTAATAGATTTGTCTTTTATATTTTAAATAACTATGTTTTGCCGTATTTCGATGATCAAATCACGAGGAAGTGATTACATATTCAATCTTAAGTATTTGTTTTATATATATATATATATATATATATATTTATATTATATATAAAGATTGAATGGTTTTTAACCTTTGATAAGCTGTTGTGGATTCGCTGTGTACAATGACGGACGATCGATTGCGTGAATGGTGAACAGAAAGTTTTGCAGGCGTACAAGTTGGACATGCCTTCGGGCATTTCTTAAGTTTAAAGGCAAAAAAAGCAAATGCATTGTATTTATTTACGAAAGACATTTCAGTCGCGGGGTACACGGTTCTACGAGGTTATACGAAGCTGTACAGTTTATTCCAGTAATCCCCCATTTATTTTCGTTCTCTTTTTTTCTTCCCCTCGTTGGCACTCAAGAGTAGAAGCGCATAAGTACGTGCACGTGACTTCGTTCTTGTCGTTCGTAATAAACTTTATATGTAATATATATAGACATGAGACTGCATATAAAAGCGCGCGTGGTGATTCATTTATTTCGTTATGTTGAAAAAAGTGAGTTGAATTCATTTACAATTACAGCGCAATATTATATAGATTGTAGAAATTTAGCTAAACATGGATGGTCGTTTTAAACATTTAAAAAAGTTATTGATTTGTTACAAAAAAGAGAGGAGAGAGAGAGAGGGAGGGAGAGAGAGAGGGAAAAAGGAAGAAGGAAAGAGAGAGAAAGGAAGAAAGAAAGCACACGCCAGTGACAGTGAATACGAAAAAGAAGCAAACAAACTGCACGGCGTGTCTCCTAAAACTTGGTTTTTAATTCAGAAGTAAGAATGAGAATGCTAAAATCGTAAAAAAAGAAATTTGATTTCTGTATGTACGTGATACGTATGTGTGTATGTATACATGGATGTGTCTGACGATATCAATTATACCGTCGAAAAGAGCCAAGGCAAGTGTAGATTTTTCACTCTCCATATTTTTATATAAATTTTACTTGGAGCCGAAACGCGCGACCGTTATATGTCTTCTGAACTCTTTATTTTTTTCTGAACTACGAAGCTATTCGGTGCGTTATCGGCTTTCGGCCTGTGGTTCATTTATTAACAATTGTACACGATTATATTCGTTTGACTTACAGTAAAAATCATTGCTAAAATTACAAACCTTATTCAGTCTCTTAACTTAAACATTATATCCAGTTTTCTTGCGATTAAATCTATTCCATTTCAATTAGCCTATCTATCATTTTTATTTAAAAACTCTTTCATTTTCACCATCTGACAATTTCAATAATCATCATTATATAGTGTATGGAAAAATAAAAAAAAAATCAATAAAGACTGCTCACTATAACAAAAAAATTTTAAAAAATATTATTCAAGACACGAGAAGTTTAAAACCATTTTGAACACGTGTGAACTAGGTACTATCAATGTCGAAAAAATTGAAAGTAAAACGTTTACTTTGTAATTTTTTCCATTTATCACATAAAAAATAGTATGGATATAAGTTAAAATGATCTAGAAAGAAATTAAAAAAGTATTCAGTCTACAAGTAATAAGAAAGGGTAAGATGCTAAAAGTAAGGTTTTCGCACTTAAATTTTCCCAGCCGGACTCGCGTTTGTCCTCATTTACGACTTTGTAGGCAACTGCCGTCGCTTGCCGTGCGACTATATACTTTTGTTGAAACGTGCAAACTACGTGATTCTCCGTTTCCCGTTCACAAAAGTTTACTGTGTATGTAAAAGACGAATAGAATCTTGTAAAAATATATATATATATATATAAATATATATCTTTTGTCGTCAATTTTCGTCTTTTAGTTGTTACGATTGGAAAATTTATGAGAGAAACTATAGTAATAAAAGAGACCATCATGCTTCCGGAAAAAAATTCAATTAATACATCAGTGCTTTCAATTTGTGCATATCCTCTCTGCTATTGCCCTTTGACACCATTTTATTCGTACTAAGACGACAACGAGACGATCGAGAAGTGACGTCAAAAGAGTTGCGATATAACCGTTAAAAAACTAAGTAAACCATCATTCTTGTTGCATGCTTTAATAGTATCCATTAAAATCGAGCTTTTGAAATTCCGTTATGCATTTTTTAACATTAAAATATCAAAATAAAGTAATGTTTGATCATAACAGAGATTTATAAATTTTATCAACAGACTTTTGATAAAAAAAATTTGTTTATTTTTTTCGCATAAACAAAAGTCGAATTCCAAATTTTGATTTTTCATATTTCACTTTGTAAGTTTTAACTTAATTGTTATAAAAACATTGTTAAAGATGCTCTTAGATAGCAATTGTTATTGTTAGAATCAGTTAATGACTTTGTTATTGAGTTTATTTTTGTTTTGCTCAAGTTTACAAAATTTTGAAACAATTAATTTAAACTTACAAAGTGTAGCTTATGTATTAATTTTCTTTAATTTTACTGTATGTAACAATCAAGTTACACTATCTTTTTGATATACAAAAACTCTTAAAAAATTATAACTAATGTAATTTAACATAATTTCTAAAAAATCAATGTTGTTCAATGAACAAATTTCTCCAAAATATACATATTCAAATAATAAAGAATTTTTAAAGAATATTATTAAAGCATTATGAAACATCAATTTTTTGTTTCAATTAATAATAAAATAATCCATGAATTCAAAAAAAATATTTTTAAAGAAAGTTTTTTTTTCCTCTTTAAAGAAAGATATTTTTTCTGAAACATAGATTTACCTTTTTTTTTTAATATCTATTCAAAAACAATAAGAAGATTTAAAGCATGATTTTTTATTGTATTTTAATGGTCAAATGTACACCATACCTATATTCGTAAATTGTCAAGTAATTTTTAATGAAGCGCATATTTATTAAAAAGCGATATATTCGTTTGTTTTTATTTATTTTTTTAATGCAATAAACATATAGATACATGTCATACGAATTGCTTTGAATTCATCAATAGTATGTTTGAAAACTATTTATGCTAATGTACGGCGGTATTGTTTTTTCATAGTTTGTTAATCATTTACATGATACTGATAATTTGTTAAAGACAATGGCTCATCCGATGGTAAGCATTGAGCTTGATCATATGGACACTTTTGTAGAAATAAACGAAGCTCTTTTTTATAATAACATTTTTTTTATTGCTGTATCACTTTTTTAAAGAATTTATTCTATACATAATATTATTCATTTTCGCTCCTTAATTCCAATCATCCTTAGTTATGTTAAATTTTAATAATCCAAACTTCTTTTCAATAATAATCTATGGGAATTAGTTGTGAATTGAAAAGCGCGTACCAGACGCTCCCGCTATATCATAATATAATTAGTATATATTAGTATACATTCCATTCCAACTTTCCAAAGCTTTTGAAATTTTGGCTTTTCCCGCGCTTTTAATATAAATAAGGAATGCCGGCGAAGAGCAGTCGACACACTGTCTCGACACATGCACGTGCTCAGATGGTTATACATCTATATATCTTCGCGTCAGTAAGCTAGGGAGGGGGGATCTCCATTAACGATAGCGTTGCGTTTGTTCGTCTGCCGCCTGCGTCTGGTGTGGGCGACGGATCTTATTTTATTACAAAAATAATATTTGTTCTCGCCCATCGCGTTTCGTACTTCAATTCTGTACGTATGCTGTGCGCGTATAGTTGACAGTGAAATTCGCTTAGTTATGGACGTGGAGAGCGAGGAGGGTGAGATAAAGCGGAGTCCCGGAAAGGATTCGTAAGTACAGTGCATCTTGTTTTTGAGGTTAGGAAAGCTACGCGGTACATATAGTTGTTATTATTTATCCTTTTAATTATTTAAATAGTTTGCTATTGATGTTGAATGGATTCTTAAATTAAAAAGAAATTTCGTCTATGTTTGAATCGCATCATAATGAGAAAGGCAGTCACAAAATTGTACTAAAAAATTTCAAACGTGCAACAGTTGTTAAAAAACTCAATTGATACTATCTTTACATAAAACGGTTGTGATCTTGTGATACAAATATTTACGTACAAAACGTACATCAATGTCATATACGTTAATATTTTCACATATTTCTTAATTTGTTTTTATTTACATTTTTGTTTATTTAGACTTTAATTAATGTTTATAAATTGTTAATGGAAAATTATAATTGATTGTTAGAGGAATAAGCGAGTAATATAAATTTGTCATCAAAACTCATTTATTTTTTAAACAATGTTACTTTTTTTAACGCTTTTAATGCTTGCACAATGCTTTAAAATTTTTCGGAGCAATTCGTCCGTATTCAACAAAGTATATTACCATAATAGTTATCCTTTTAAACACTATTAATATTTTTATTTTATGTAGATGTAATTTATCAAGATGCAATTCACCATTTATAAAAATGAAATATATTATTTAGTATAGTGATTAATTTATTATTCTCTGAGAATTGAACATTCATTGATTTTTCACGTGAAGTGCGAAAATGTAATTAACCCTCAACTTGTTAGCAACAATTTATACCCATTCTAATGCATATACTTAGTATACCTACATAGAATATGTATTTACATATATTTTACGATCGATATTTGCAAAATGTCGTCGGTAAAGTAAATTGCTGCATTCACGACACCGGCAGTTGCAAGTCATATATACGGCTCGTGCGCGCGCCAAACGGATTCGCGACGAGTGTACTTATGTACGTATTATATATATGTATCTAAAGTTTTTGGAACATCAGTTTTCTCCATTGCTATAAGTATTTCGGAGAACTTGTCGGGCTCGCAAAGATGCCGGTAGGCCGGACTTCGTTCTTTAGATACCTCGAGAAGATCGGTGCCGACTAATGTTTCCTCCGTCATGATCCCGTGTGTTTATATGAAGTGTTCGCGCTACTACTAGTGCATAGTTAGGTTACATATGACAGTTTCTTAATTAACATATAAAAACTAATAATATTTGGTAGGACTGTATTCGTTGAATACTAAACGAATAAGCCCTTTTGCTTTGTAAAACACATGCTCTCTATAATAACCGAATTAAGAAATCTTGAGTATAGGCATATAAGCATAGATACTTATAACTTGACTGACACTAACAAGTGCGTGTATTTGTCTCGTGAAGATACTCGGAGGAAGAAGGCGCAGACACGGCGGACTCGCTGGATATAAAGCCGCCGCAGGCGGTGGTGCGGCACCGCAAGACCACTAGCCACCGTCGGGACAAACATTCTGAGCGGAGCAACGACCGTGGCGGCGGTAGTACCAGAAGTGGTGACAAAGAACACAAATCCTCAAGGCATCATGATCGAAGTGGTGGTGGCGGAGATGATAGCAGTAGCAGCAGCAGCAGACATAGGGATAAGCACAGCAGGCATCGCAGGCATGATATGGAATCCTCTGATAAGACCAGGAGATCAGATCCTACCAAGCGAGACAGAGAACCCTCCAGGCACGAAAGGAAGGAAAGGAGTACAGGGGATAGGGTTTTGGAGGACTTGAGAGAGAGGTAACAAACCTACCTACTGTTTTCATAAAGTTAAACGATCATTTTTGTTTTGTTTTTATGAATGAAAATTACAGCTTGAAGTTTAAAGCCCAGCTGCGCTCTTTACTTTCAGTGTACTAATGGTATTTTCGATTGCGAGCCAAAGTAGTTGTTCAAACGGCTAGAGTGATGGGTTTAGGTATATCGCTTATTTCCAGCTTTTTATACAGAATATGCTAAAATAATTTTGAATTTTGAGCGAATGAAACATTGTAAAATTATAAAATGGTTTGTTTTTTTTCACTGCTACTAAATTTATACTATAATAATGTACTTTTATTTTTGTGTAACTACAGAAAATAATATTAATCAATGTATTTCAGAATATTGCATAGTACAAGATATCTTTTATGAAAAGCATCTTTTAACTTGTTTATAAATATTTTGTATATTACAAGATATTTTAATTTAAATTATTAAAAAAATAAAAAAAAATAAAAGAAGTATGATTGTGCTTTTTACTTCAGCTGCAACAAACCAGCTTTGATTGTTACTATTTCAATAATGTTATTGAAAAGTCATCTATCAATAGTGTTTCCTATCGCCACTTCTTAAGTGATTTTCCAATTTAATTTATATTTTCCATGTACAAAGATATAGTTTTTATATTTTTTTATTTTGTTCTATGTTCCATTTGTAAAACTTACTTTGGTCGTACCAATGCTAGCTACAATCAAAGCAGAATGACCAACAGGTATTAAGCATGTAATATCTATATTAGCAATAATTCTTCATATAACTTTTTTATTTGCATGTTACTTAAAATTTTTTTACACATAAATACTTCGATTATGTGTCCTTCTTATTTTCATTTTGAAATTTCAGTGCTTCCCACGGTTGTTACATTCTGTTTGTCTACTTTCAATTTTCAAGCAGTGTTTATTTTTCTATTGTAAAAGATGTGTTTTATAGAAAAATGACATAAGCCAATCTCATACTAAACCATCAGCTTGAGTTCCAAATTTTAGAACAAATCTCTAAACCCTTTCGTTTTTACATTTTAGGTTACTAGATAAGCGGCGCGAGAGACGCGAGGAGCCACGCGAGTACACCATGGAAAAGTCCTCGTCGTCTTCACGCAGTCGAGATGAGGCTCGGGAAAACCGGGGCGAGCGTCGAGAGATCCGTGTGGAGGATCTGCGCGATCGACGGGAGTTACGCCTCGCCGAGGAACAGCAACAGCAGCAACAACAGCATCAACAGCATCAGCGTTCGAGTAGTCGACATATGCGTATGCCCGAACATGCCATCATAGATTATGGCGATGTGGAGATGATAGAGGCGGAACAGCAACAACAACAGAGGTCGTCTTCTGGAAGAGAGAAAAGGCACAAACGTTCACACAAGCACGAGAGAATGAGAGACCGCGAGAGGGAAAAGATAGAGAAGATGGAGAAAGAACTAGGTAGGTGGAATTTGTATTTTAAAAATTTTTTTAAATTATTGCAGTCATCGACTCAGCAGTGAATGACTAGTAGAGCCATATTTTATTTTGTTATACTAACTGTTTTATTGGTAATTAAAAATAACTTTAGCAATCATTGTTGAATGAATAACTTGACTATATTATAGAGTGACAACTTTAACAAGGTCATTAATTTTTCCAGCTCACCGCGAAAAACAGGCACGGGAACATCAAGTCTTGGAGGTGTACGAGGAATATGAGCGCATGGAGGCGATAGCCGAGCAGCAGCAACAGCACCACCAGCAGATGCAGCACTTCATCACAAAAGACCCAAAAGAGATGACTGAGCAAGAGCTACGCAGGCAGCGGCTGCTAGAGGCCGAGCGCGAGATGTCTAGACGCAAAGAGAACTCACGAATGGAGTTGGAAGCTCGACGAATGAAGCGTGGGGAAAAGCGTCAGCACAGCCCACAGCCACGTGATCATCACTCAATCGTCGAGGTATCGGACGAGAGCGTACACGTAGCCGGTAGTGACGGTTCTGTTGGCAGCCCCAAAAGCACTCACTCGCACGTATCTGATGAAGAGATGCGCGATCTGGGCAAGGATCAATCTGAGGGTAATGTTTCATCAGATTCCAGCGACTCTAGCTCAGATGATGACTCGAATGATTCAAATGACTCGAATGATGAGTCTAACGATAATTCGGATTATAATAATCCTAGTCCACTGTCCGTTGATCAACTGGCCAAGTCTGACAGATCGGACGGTGATTCACCTGGTCACGTAGATACTAATGGCGCCACAAAAATGGATATCGAAGAGACGAAGAAGGAGATTTTGGAAGTGGTTGACTTACCGCCATATTTCCCAGCTATTCAAGGTATGATAGATCAATATTGTTTATTTTGGTCAACGTTCTTTAAAAAAGTAACACTTTTCTGATCAAGTTTTCAAATACGTTTTTGTTTTTTTTCAGGTTGTAGGAGTGTAGAAGAATACAAGTGCTTAAATCGAATCGCAGAAGGTACTTATGGTGTCGTATATAGAGCAGAAGATAGGCGGACTAAAGAGATTGTGGCTCTGAAACGTCTAAAAATGGAAAAGGAAAAGGATGGTTTTCCCATCACCAGTTTGCGAGAAATAAATACTCTTTTAAAAGCCCAGCATCCAAATATTGTTACCGTCAGAGAAATAGTAGTTGGTAGTAATATGGACAAAATATTTATAGTCATGGATTATGTGGAGCACGACTTAAAATCTCTCATGGAGACCATGAAGGCGAAGAATCAATTTTTTATCCCGGGGGAAATAAAGTGTCTAATGCAGCAGCTATTACGAGCAGTTGCACACTTGCACGACAATTGGATTCTACATAGAGATCTCAAAACCTCTAACTTGTTATTGAGTCATCGAGGTATTTTGAAAGTCGGCGATTTTGGTTTAGCTAGAGAATATGGTTCACCGCTGAAGCAGTACACCTCGATCGTGGTGACACTATGGTATCGAGCACCGGAGTTACTACTTGGTGGAAAAGAGTATAGTACGCCGATTGACATGTGGTCTGTGGGGTAAGTTTCATCTTTTTTCGTAATATTTAGTATACATGCAACTTTTCATAACATTAAAAGTATTCGAAATTATTAATTAGTATTTGGGACCCCTTGGGTGACAACGAAAGTCGACTGTACATTAAAGAACTACCTTCAATTAATTTCGAAAAAAGTAGTGCGAATTCTAGTTTTAAATAAAATTAAAATCGTACCTATTAATGTCTGATTATTTTTTCAGGTGTATATTTGCTGAGTTACTGAGAATGGAAGCGTTGTTCCCTGGAAAATCAGAAATTGACCTTTTGAATAGGGTATTTAAAGAATTAGGAACTCCAAGCGATCGAATATGGCCTGGATACAGTAAACTACCTATGGTCAAAAAAATTCCCTTCGCACATTATCCTGTAAATAATCTACGACAGCGATTTAGTTTATCTCTAACAGATTTAGGAATTGAATTGCTTACAAAGTAAGTATTATTCTGCTTATTTCTAGTATTTATTACAATAGATAAGTTATTAAAAGCCTTTGTTGTTTAACATGTTTATCACTTTAAATAAACTCGATATTCCTTAAAGAATCGTTATATGAACAATGATAAGGTATCTTAAGTGTCCTTCTAGAACTATGTATTGATATAAAACAATTATCGTTACAATTTAGTACTAAAATAAGAATAATTTAAATAGTATTAAAATGGTCGTCCCATAGTCTTCTTCTTCATTCTTGATTGATTGTATATTACGGATATAAGTTGTATTAAAACCAAAACAAAAAATAGTAAATGAGTTAAAATCTCATAAATTCTTTTTAACAAAAATTAATGTTTGAATAAAAAAACAAGTTGTAAAATTAATCACTCGTTCAACTTTCAGGTTCTTGACGTATGATCCAACTCAGAGAATTACGGCTGAAGACGCGCTCAAGCAAGGCTACTTCACCGAGTCACCACTGCCAATCGATCCAGCTATGTTTCCGACGTGGCCAGCCAAGTCAGAGTTCGGCGCACGTACTCTGAACGCTTCACCAAAGCCACCAAGCGGCGGCAAGGAATTTAAACAACTTGGCGATAACGACGACGAGGAAAGCGCTTCGGGATTCCACATGGGCTCTAGAGAGGCGAGTAGGCAGCTACCCGCCGGCGGCGGTTTCCACCTTAAATTTTGACAACGACAAAGACAATGTGCTGTTTCCGCTTAATCAATTTAACAGCCCGTCCTCCTCTTCTCCTGTTATTTGCACCGGCGATAGGAAGTAAAAGAGCGAAAGAGGGAGAGAAAGAGAGAATGGGAGGTGAGGCGAAGGAGATGAACATTTAGACGATAAGACTGTACAGTTAATAGATATATTAATAAACGAGAGACCATTAGTAGTTGATGAAATTTCTTGAAGATAACCCTTGGATGTACCATGTACATACTTTTTTACGTGATGTAACATGAAAAATGTCAGTGTAAGATTATGTTTCTAAATCATGAGAATTCAAAATAAAAACTATATGTGTACAGATTTTGTTTCAGAAATTCAGTGATTTCAGTGTTAAAAGTGCGAAATTAATTTAAGTAATTATATTTACAAAGTAATCCTTTTGACCATAACTTTTTCTTTATACAAAATATATGATAAGAAAAAAACTAAAAACTTTTTGATTTATTATTGCTTAATCTAAATTAGAGTAAGGTAAAAGCCGGCATACTGGGACAAAACTTTTGTGGAAGGAAATTTATATAAAATTTTCATTGATTCGAAGTTTTTTATGATTTTCTCATATTTATTTAAAGAAAAAGACGTTAAGATAGTGATTTATATTAAAAAAGTGAGTTCAAACAACAAACACATAAAAGTTCAAACAAAATGAGACGTATAGTGGGATGAGCTATGATTAAACTGGAAGTAATATAGCGAGACAGTGTTTAGATACAATCAGGAAGTATGCGTTTATGTTTCTTGATATTACTGCATTTTATAATAAACAAAGAATCGTAATTATGAAATTATCTACTCTATGATGTTTATAATATTGTAAAAAATGTTAGAATTAAGTAAAATTTTTATATTTACTAATTCTAGCTTTCTATTAATGCTGTTTCATTATACCTTCTAGATTCGCATTTGTCCCAATAGTCCTACTTTTATCTTGTGCAAATTATACCAATACCCAATAACAACAATTAGGATTAAACGCAGAATATAAATAGACGATATTTTTCATAAAATGAAAATAGTTTTTACGTTTTTATTTGATGGTCAATGGTCAACAAAAGTTCGACATAACAGATAAAATTATGCGGCTATAAGCATGCTTTATTGCCGATAACTATATGACAGATAGTTATTATTTTACATGTAATTATTAGATAGACATTGTGAAAGCGTTACTAATGCCGAGCACCTCTGTGTATTGCACATTATTTGCCGGCATTGTTCATATTCTTCGGTAGGCCCAGTAGCGAATTTATCAACTCTGAATTGCGTTTGGAATGGCATAGCCGTTGCGGTAGAACAAGCAGTCTTGCTAGCAAATCGGCGTCCTTAAAAAATAGAGTTAGCAAATTTCAATTTTCTGTAAACGGTCTTATTAAATAGTTCGAAAGTGGATTTACCAATGAACGTCCGTACGGGCCGTTTGAAATCATCATATTATGACCTGTTTCTTCCATAGATGCGGAAGCGCAGTAGATGACCCCAAAAAGCATGAGGGCTTTAAGAAATTGACTCATCCAAAATTGCATTTTTTTATCCTGAAAATAAAATGTTTAGTTTTAGAATGTTATTTGATAATTTAATACAATTTTCGTTCTTAAAAAAATTATTCATAATTTCGTATTCAATTATAAATTAGTTTCTTTTAATCGCGATATAATCTATCGTACTGCAACGGTCGCGAACAGAATTTTCGAATTGCGTGTCACTTATTTAAAAAATTTGTAGGAGGATGAAGAATTGTGAAAGATAACTGTCACTTTATACGAACAAAACAATTGCCAGTGAGCTTATAATCCCTATATTAATTTGTCACTCTTGTATGGTTATTACGGAATTTTTCAATTTATGTATACCCAACAACTTTTTTACAACTACTATACGATAAGCGAATTGAAACACTAAAACTCTTACACTTTTTGTATACCACTAGTATATCTTTTACTTGTCTCTTCTTTAACTTGCAAGCTCTTGTTGCTCAATGAACGAACTCGCCCTCGGGACTGGCTTCTTATATACCCCTAAAAATCTCACGAGCGATCGGTTGCAATAATCTTCTGTCTGGGACGTCGACGTGCGTCGTCACTTTCTGCGACCGACAGTTGCAGGGTAGTTGCGTCACTAGGTATACAGGGTGCGTTGGGAAAATTGACAGTTTACGCGCGAATGGCAGATTTTTCTTTTCGCTGGTTAAGAGATACTTCCCGAAGGAGCGAGGGAACAATTTATGCGTAGGTTCGTTAGGGTGGATAATCGATCTGGTTTCTACGAAATGTCTCTATGAAACGGCGCAGGTGTTGTTGACGGCGCGACGTAGCTTGGTTGGCATAAATTGCGTTACGATAGTTTTATGGGTTTATATATAGGTTTAAAGTGTAAAATAGTTTTTAATGAATTATTTTCATACTGTGAGAGGAGAAAGGGTATAGTAGACAAGTATATTTCAAGTGACATAGAAAATTTCGGTACTCGTAAGATAGATATCGATAATTTTAAGAATGATTTGACAAAGTGTTTCTATTTATTTGTACGATTTTCACTCAGATGAATCATGTAGTGAATTAAAAAATTTTGAAAACCTGGAAAATTACAGACAGTTGCTTAACTAAATTTGATGTATTAAAAAATATTTCATGAGTTAACAAAACATTAAATTTTTAAGAAATTTGCTAGAAATTTCGATTCTCATAGTTGCTTTATCAAGTTTTTTTGTAACATCAGTCATTCTATACCGATAAGGAGCCGACGTATATTTCAGGAAGAGTTGTTCAAAATAGGCCGATAACTTATTATTCAAATCACTTCGAATCACATTAAAGGCGTTATAATCGACGAATAAAAACAGCTAAAAGAGGTACTTACGTGATTGGTACCTTCGAATGTTTCGCTATACACTCGCAGCTTATATTATAGAGAAATGTGTGACTCCAGGCGACGATTACGATAAGCGAACGAGGTGTTGGCTGCCAATAATGGAATATCCCTCGTGTAACGCTTTTAAATGAATGACTCTCCTTCGAATTTATATACGTGTGTCAGAATAAAAGTCGAAGTAGATAAACCATAGCTAGACGTAGCTTGACAAAGACTCGAGGATGTCGGATTATTTATCGGCTATTATATAGGGGAATTCGAAACATCAGACGTCAGAGGGTAAATCGAATTATGGCTAATTGAATATATATTTTGTTTCAAGCTTGAGCGAATTCATTAAAGGTCATGTACACGCCCTTGTGCGGGTAAAATGGTCTCAAGAGAAGGACATTATTCTTTTAAGTCATCGTCGGCCAAATTTTCCTAACCGCGTTTTGTATACTCATCCCAGAACCTTTACACCTCCACCGTTCAACACTACACATCCACACACACACACCCATATATATGTATACCAAACTCGAAATCATCCTCGTCCTTTTTTGTTCCTTTTAGCCCTGCGCGCGGCTATTATGGAAAGTATATATGCAAATGCCTCTCTCGCGCTTAAAGAGTCGTCCGAAAACCTGATTCCAAGCCGGATTAGGCGAGGAGCAGAAGCATCCATGAGAGATAAGCAGCGGGTATAGGCCTAAAACTCACGCGCGGGGAGGAGGCGCAGAGGGCAAACATGGGCATGCTATATAAGGTGAAGTTTTTGGGTCGACGACCGCCTCACTCCCCTTGTAGACGACAGCGAAAGTTTGTGATCGTGTGGATATTATATGTATATAAGCGCGCAGGCGCGATGAGGTTTCGCCGGTGTTGGGATTTTTAAGGACCTTGGTGAGGGTTTAGAATCCAATGAGAACTAAGAGCTATCGTATATGGATGGAGTGTGGAATTTTACGGTTACTATATAGCACGTACATTTGTACGCGTGATATATATATAATTTTGATAATCGAAATTGTAATATAGTAATTGTAACAATGTGGTGCTGTTGTGTAGAAAAAGTTTGCACTATAATCTGTTAGTATATCTGCACTATATTTTTGGTTTGGTGTATACTTTAATATTGAAAAATTTTAGGTAATCAAAACAAGCCCATTTATGTATTAAAGTTAAGAAGACGACCATATGGAATTAAATTAAAGTCGGAGAGTATAAAGCGTTATCAAAAGTTTCCAAAATATTTTTATTTTTACAAATCCAGACTAATGAACTTTTATCGTGCAGTTGGGATTTCGGGTTCTCAAAGCATACAACTTTCGGTTCGGCAACTTCAAATGTATTCGTTAATTAAAGGCACTTCAGGACACTAAATTGCTCCGAAATCTGGAGGGTAAAAAATAAATATTCCCGATAAAGTAAAATGTATTTCTCATTAAGCACTTCTTTTGAGAGCCTCCGATGAAACATGAGGGTCGGAAATTAAAAAAAAAAAGAAGAAAAACAATATCAAAAATAAAGGTAGTTTTTTGTACGCTTTATTTTCCCAATTATCTTATTGTTAATAATAGTCTTAAAAAAACATTGTATTTTAACATAAAATCTGAATTACAATAGTTAATAATTACTCATGCAGACATATTTCGAATACAGATAAATCTTGCAAAGTAATAATATAAACATTGAATTCTGCATGTCGACACCTTTTATAATGAATCACTTCAAGGCATTATCCATATTTTCGGAAGGAATTCGCTATATATCCACTGTTATAACTGTGCCTTTAGCGGTTTTTCGATTTTTACATAATTACACGTTTCTCGCGTTCGCATGCATATAAAAAACTAACAGCTGTGTCGCGAGCGCGCGCTAATGTCAACCACTGCGCGAAACCTTTTTCACGTTATGAATCATAGTAGCCCACCCATATAATTATCGCGTTATACACTTTTCCACATTCTCCTCATTTTTGTTTCTAATTAAGCAATATTTCAGATTTTTGATCACTATATTAAAGCAAGTAAATAAACCATATTAGATATATCTGTGGCTTTGAGGCATAACGACATAAGTCCACTTTTTGAGTTTCTGAGAAAAATGGGTTTCAATGTTCAAACTTAATCGTAAGATCGGAATAAATGAGGTAGGGCGCGATACTGTACTAATCAATTAACACATTTAAAACAAATATTTACACGGTGGTATGACCAGGTTATGCATTTTCTCCTTCGTGAAAACTCGGAAAAAGTATGAAGTTATGTCGTTATGTCGGGAACTTGGACTTACCTAATAGTCCTGTTCTCGTTTATTTTTCAATCATTTTTATTTTATTTTATTTTAGAAAATTAACAGGTAAAATCCTTAATACACAAATATTTAAAGAAGTGATTAATACAGTCATTTAATAAAATTTTAACAGTAGCGGCTTAGCAAAACTTTTAAAATTAGAAATCGATATAATTTCAGATAAATTGTTTTTTTTTTAAATTTAATTATGAATTTGGATGAAAATTAACACTTAATCAACGAATAATTATGTTAAAAATAATACAACTTAAATACAACGTAGATACAATTTGAATTCGCGATAAATTAAAAAGCATTTTTTTTATTTCATTATAGAACAGGTATTATGAACTAACTTTCAAAATTCTCACGTTTATGCACTTAACGTTTGTAAAACTATAAATTTTATCTAATTATTGTATAAAAAATAATATAAAATAATTTTTATATTTAATTTGGTTGGATAAAATAAATCAATGCTGGACTTATGTTGTTATGTCGCGCACTAAATTTGAAAAATGGACTTATGTTGTTACGTTTTCCGTATATCGTAGCTTTAGGGCAATATTTTAGCTACTACTGACACTTTTAAATGAAAAAGACCCATTTAAAGATACAAAATTCAAGATTTTTCCCGATTTTCAGAAAAATGGACTTGTGTCGTTATGCCTCGGAACCACAGATATATATGTTCCACTGACAATAAAACACATTCCTTTGGTGTTCCGTCGTCCAATGACACTTCTCTCGTGTTCTCAGATCTTTCAAAAGTGTGTGTGTGTATTCGCAGCGAAGAAGAAGCAAGCATTAATTATACATATATGTATATACCTATATATACGGACTACCGAGCAGTTCGCGATTCTAATAAGAGATGCAGGAAAAGAAGAGAGCCAGTCAGCCGCGCGGGTCACTAACCAGCGTCCCGGGTGGCCTTGAACCAGGTCTCTCGGTCGCCCCGCGCGTGTACGCACACACACATACGTTACATACACATTATACGTACGAACACACGTACACGAGAATTTCGATGTTTCGCAGTGTCGCGCAAATTTCGCGCGTTAGAATTCCGTGGGTCCTGCGTGTACATCGCGAAGTGTAAATATACCGTTGTGCATGAATGAGAAGTTCTGTAGAAAGAGAGAAATCCAGGTACGTCTCTTTTTTTTTAGAAGTTCGCGTAATACGTGCTAGGGTGATGGATTGCGCTATGTAGATTTTAGGTGTAGGTGATGTTTGTGTATGCGGATGCGTTGAGACTATCCTGATATACACGTGTATGTGCGTTTCCGTGTGACATATACGTGCGTCAATCGAAAGGTGTGGTGATGGACGCGGGCTGATTTGGATAAATTGAGAAACGGTTCTTTGACTCGAGGCGAAAAAGTGTCGCTGACGAGAAACGTCTCGTTCATATATAAAACAGATATGTAGAAAGGTGTGCGGCTATAGTTGCTCTGCGATAATATATGTGAGACTTAAAGTTCTTATGGGCATTGAATTTAATGTTATCGATTAGTGTACGGGTAAATTACACAGGTACAAAAGAGTAGAACATAGGTGCATAGATATATGTTGCATAGAATAAAATACAGGTATTAATCGGTGTGCGATCAAGGTGAATGCGCGATCGGCAGAAAATAGTTTTTAATAGGATATCGAGGGTCGATTTCGGGAATCTAAAAAAGATATTTGATATGTTATATAGGATATATACATTAGGCTAAAAATATTTTAAATGCGGGAAATCTTTTTTTTATATAAATTTAAATCGCTGCGCACTATACTGTCTCCTCTTACATTATTATAGGGGCGGTCTGAATCCAATTAGCCGCATGTCAAATAATAAGAAAAAAACGGGAAAATAGCCATAACGAATCCTAGACGCGCATCCTCCGTAATCGTATAGTTGCGTAACGAGCTTGCGAAGCTTCTTTGGCGCACGCGCGTGTGGGGGTGGAATTGCAGAAACGGCGTAGGAGACTATATTATGGAAATCTTGGTGGTGAACGGCAATAAGCGATCCTGTCAGTCACACTGGTGAATGCTCCTGATAACGGTTCGCGCAGCTCAATTGCCTTATGTGGGTGCGTGCTAGGTAATTTTTTTTTGTTGCGTATATGTGACTATTGCATATAATACGTCCTATACGTTACACCTGTGGTGATTCAAACAATGGGGATATTGGATGTGGTATAAGATTACGTTTTATTATATAGATGAACATTGCTATATGTAGAGGCAATTTGGTGATGTGCGCAAAACGAACGTATGTACTGCGATTAGCTTACTATAAAGTTTATTATTTTTTAGAAATATGTAGAAATTATTTACGATTTTTTTTTTGAAGGGGGCAACAAGAAAATTATATGACAACAAGGGCAGTGATTTTCGTCTCTGAAAAACGACTGTTAACTTACATCTGATTTTTTAATAACTTGATGACTAAAATCTTTTTATGAATTTTATTTCTTTCACATAATGATTTTTGCTAAACAGAGTTCTACTAAATTATCACAATTAGCAGTATAAAATATGTTTTGTCTTCTATCAGAGTAACAAACAATTTGTATACATATAGCCTTCATCGGACGGAAAATCCCATTCGACGACATAAATTTTCCTACGATCAGAATCCTCCATATCCAATTGCGGGTTACTTTCGATCAGGAATAAATATCTCTTGCTGCAATCACACAAAACAAGTCCGCAGAGCTGCATTCATCGTGTAAACAGCCCTTTTTTCATGAAAATAAATTAATCGTCGCACTTCTTCTTCCCCCTTCCTCCATTTGTATTCGCATACTCACATACACGCATACACCGTTGATATTGAAAAACGAGTTTCATCTTTGGCAAAGTACGCGCTATTTTCATATGTATATATATTTATTTCACACCCGCGCCTCTATATATCATCTTGTATACCTGCAATGGCAAGGAGCGCAGTATACCTACGCAGTGCGAGGCTAACAAACGTGCTGTGTGCGCTCTCCGTGCTTCAATTATGATTTGCGCACTGGCGACTATATAGCTCTCTCTCTCTCCCTCACACACGCGCTAGCAACGGAATATAAATAACGCGCCACCCCATAAAGATTCCAGTCGCGTGTGCGACGCGGCTCGCTCTCGAAGGTTATATACGCGCGCGTGCGTGTATATGTGTGGGTTGAAGTACTTACACAGTACGCGCAAACTTCTCTTTTCTTCTTTTCTTCTCTCTTATATACTCTCTTTAGCGCGCGTCTTTGTTGATCGTCGCGTAGGTATATATAGCTGAGAATAGACGACAGTTTGGTGTACATCTGCGGTTTTTCCTCTATCATCGCGGTCAGTTTTGCATGCGAATTCGACGGCCTCGGAATGGAGCTTGTTCATCGTGTGAGGAAAGAGAGAGAGACTTCCTAGTTTGAACGGAGTTGTATAGGAAGATGGACAATTTCACGGTCGCAATGATGTATGCTCGATGAATGTAGCATCGTACGTTATTGCGATAAGTCTTTTGTGGTAATTTATATAGGGATTCTATAAGGGTAGAATGTTTAATTTATATTAAATATTTCTAAAAGATCACAGTAACAGGGACGCAGACACATAAATCGGGATCGCTACGTACATCTTGGAAACAAGTCGCACTTCAGTAAATTCGACCTTTTTTTTTCTTAATGTAGAGAAGCTTTTTCCTCGATTAACGTATGAAAAAATATAAGCCACAATAATTATTATTCATATCACATATATAGTTTCTCATTCCGATAAACCCGAAAAACGAAAGCAACTGTCGAAACAAAAGAACCGTAACCACAGTTTACACGTGCCTAATTCTTCTCCCTCTTATACATGCATATATATATACATACATTTGCACGCTCGATTAATTACCAACGTATGTATTAATCTCGTTACATATTGCCCCTGTGTATATACCATCTCGCACGAGACCTGTTCTCTATACCTGCTATCTCCACTGCTTCTTACAAGTTCTTCTTCGTCGCCTTGACTCTCAAAGAATATGTGTATATAGACGCAGCACGCAGCGGCCAATCGCACATATGCGTCGTGCCGATGTTCTACGCGGCTGTGATTCATTCTCTTATACTCGCCTGTCGCTGCATTCATAAGAGTGAGAGAGAGACTTTGTCCGCGAGGAATGCGAAATCAGGTGTTTGAGGAATGGCCGAGGACGCGTTATAATGACGACGAGTAGCGTGTTATATATGTGTATACGCGTGTGCGGGTATATTTTATGTGGAAGCTGTGTATAGGGAATGAAACGTAATTTTCGCAGGGTTGCAAATAGCTGATGTTATGGTATGTGAAAAGACGGTGGGATGAGTTCCTTTCCCTCTCGTTGCCGTATCCTGAAATTATGCTATCAATTCATGTAATTGCAGTATCAATTTGTCGTGAATATATATTGGGTTTCCGTTTATGTTTAATCGCGCCATTAACGTAGTTTTTATTATCGTATTTGCATGGAAAATATATTTTTGTTCAGCATTTTTTTGTAGGCTTACAAATTTAAATTTGACCACCTGTTTGTTGTTTTCAAACAATTGCAGTATTTTATATAATAATTAATGGTTATTGCAATTGGAGCTATTGCGTATATTAATGTTGATGTCAAGGATAATAAACACCATAGCGACGAAGATAACTTGAGATTTGTTATTGAAAAAGAAACCGCGGGTAAAACTAATTTTTATCCAAAATTATATAGATTCGTCAAAGTTCGTTGACATTGAAAGAAGATTATACAGTCTTATCGAAGTAAACCCAAAGTAAGAAACATCGCGATCTAAGAATATGATTCTCCGAATTACCTTTAAGAACATCAATCCAATCAACGTATAAATGCCCACGACGAACCAACGAAACGGTGTAAATGTAAGTAACTGAAACACCGAGGCACGGAAGCGCGCGAGCGCCCAAGGAGTCGTCGCTATTCTTATAAATACGTGAACTGCTTTTCGTATGAATGACCACCGAGTGTATGAGCTTCTTTGAGGAGCGTATACTTAACATCACGCATTATATTGCGCGCAAGTGCAGCACACCTGCGAGGATCAAGTGCACGTAGCAACCTAAAAAGAAAATAACGAACGTCACGCGCACTGTCCGGCCGCCTGACATTATTACCGATGAGCTTATGGGGCGTTGACAAAAGCAGGCTTGAAAAGTATTCTGATTTCGTTGTTCTTTTTTCGCTTCCTTTCTTTTTGGTTTTAGGCGTGACCAATTCTCAGGAAACCGGATTGTAATTAATTCGTCGGAATGAAATTTTTATAACACTTTGAACTTCCTGTAAACAATTTTTCGTTAAAAACGAGTTCATTTTGAGAGTATCCTGAGATGATCGGAATTTTTCACATGATAATGCATAAGAACACTAGAATTTTTAACTCATATTTTTAAAAAATAGTGATGTAGTCGGTAAAATAGTCCATTTTTGTATAATAACGAATGGATATTAATAATACACGAATATGCAGAAAAAGAGATAAGAAGCACGATTACAATATAAAGAGAGTGATGGAATCAGCAGTCTTGGTTGACGCATGTGTTAGTCAGTCGTTGTTATCAAAAGTTGTGATATAGCTTACTTCTAATAATTGACAGGATTTGATTTAATACTAAAATACTGAATGCAAAAGTTATAGATACTATCAAAACAAAACTTTTTTTGCTTCAAAAAATGTTTTATACAATCAATTTCTACCGAATTAGATCCGCATAAAATGATACATTTATATGTAATTCAGCCGGATTTGATGTTATAAAAGAAAATATTAAAAAAATAATGTATACAAACATATTTTTTCCTGTAACATGTTTTGTATAAGCATTCCATAACGATCAAAATCCTTATAAACGATATTTAAAATTTTTTTTTTCATCACCTTATAGCAAACGACCGCAGACCTCTAAATTTAAAGCTCGAACGATGTTTTTTTTTGGAATTTTGATATGTTGACGACGGTTGGATTGAAATTCGTTGCTTTTATAATATATGTATACACAGCTTAATCATAAATGTAAAAATATTGAGGGTGACTGTATACACACACAAGAAAATTACTTTTACTATCGATTCGTAAACCAGTTGGAGAAAATAATAATTAAAATCCGTTCATCTGAGTGATTAATCATTTCCAGAGGAAAAGAAGTGAATCACCATTCTCCCCAATCGCTTGATGCATATAATTAATCAGAGCGACATGTTTATTTTCCTCTTGTCGTCCTTTCGTCCTTATGCTTAATCTTAAAAAAACCACAATAAGCTGACGAACGGCATTATACGCACAAAACAATGACCGCAGAGAATAACTATACCAGAATATGGCTTTGAACTTCAACGATCGGTCGATCTTCCCGCTAAATTTCTGTAAACACATTCTCTTCGTGCGTATGATATATATTTATAAACTATACATTATACGCACATATATAATCTGGGTTATAGAAAAGAAAAAAGGCGTAAATTTTGGCTCACTATATATATTCGCGCGTCATTTTTCGCTATATCATCGTGGTATCACTAACACGCTACTTATTTATAGATTCCAGTACAATATAAGTCACCGCTAGCAGAATCCAAAAATTACTGTGCTGCGTACTTTTAAGACGGGTGTTAATCAAAACCTGCCTGATATATCCCGCAAAAATTTTTCTTCTCCCATCATGATTCCTACTGATGCATTAGAGATCGTATATATATCATGTTACACGGTTAACGGGTCGCTGACTGAAATTCATGAAGATTCGAATGCTGTGACAACGGGACGCGGGCTTGTCGATCTGTTAATTCTATCTTTCTCGATCCCTCTGGAACGAGGCAAAGGTCGTTTGCCTCGTGCTGATTATAAATGACGATAATGCGAAGTAAAGGAGTCGATGATTTTTACCTGATAAATCAATTATTTCGAGCGTATGAGACGACTGTAGACGATAGTGTTTTGTGGATCGAAGTTTAACGGTGCGTCGATTGACATGGGACAAACAGTTATTGCAGATAAGTTTTTGCGACTTGTTTTGTTTGACAGTGGACCGTAAAACATGGGCTTTATTTGATGAATATTTCTTTCTTATTTTCGACCAGGCTTTGCTCTGTCGATGTGACGATCCGATATACTGGTTAATTGAATAATAAAACGGTTGCTGAACCTCCATTTCTTTATATCTGGTCTTTTTAACTTTTATGTCTTTACCGGATGCTAAATATAATGAAATAAGCATCAATAGGTCTAATAACGTCTTTCTGTTGGAATGGTAAAGGGAATTTTGAGATGAAAATTTTTAGGTAGCAATTGAAAAAAAAAATACATCAGAGTTTTCGGAATATCAGACAACAAAATATTTATAATATCGGGGTCAGAATGGCAATAAATTTCTCAGTATAATATCTACCTCGAAACCCAGTGAATCTTTGAGAAAAAAATATTAATTTCATTTTTCAAAATGACTCACTCCAACACGCTCAATCTTATAAATCATATTTCCATATATCTTAGAACGACAAAAGCGGGTTAAGGTTAGATAACACATCCATATCCTAAATATACGGAATCTACGAGCGTAACGTCATTGACCGTGAATTCCGCGCGTGAAGGATGCCTGTACCAGAAAAGATCATTATGAGAGGGATAAACGGGTGTAACTCTATAGCACGGGAGGTTTTTTTTTAAATTCGGCGGCTTTTGCCGAGTTCAATGAACTACGATCTCATGAAAGGGAACCGGGCAGCGCGGATTACAAGAGCTTTTTGAGGAATTGTCCGATTAGTGGATCGCGTGCTGTGTGTGTATGATAGAAATACGAACTTGATAGACAGATATGTCTTGGGATAAGTGCTCGTTAGATTTTAGATTGAAAATAAATTTCTTTTTTTTTCAAAAGTAAATGTGATATTGTGCGTCGAGTGGATTTTAACATTGATGGCGACTTCTAATACTTAGATTTTTTTTGGTCGATCGTCGATACATAAATTTTCTTAGCAATTTGCAAATTCATAAAGAAATTTGCGTTTGAATGGTAAATTTCTATATACATTAAATCTACAGTTATGAGTTAGGTTTTGTATGTTTACGATAACGCGCGTTTATGTTGTTATCAGAAATATATACCGCAGAAGAGGCATAAAATTATTATTAGCATACCGAAAATGAATCTCAATTAGTTACGGGACTTTATTCAAAATGTTACCCGGTCGATGAAAAAAAAATATATATATATATTCTTCAGAAGAATTCGTGAAATTGAAAAAATCGGAAATTTTTACGTAATGTTACTTGTCAGAAATGTTACATAGGCAGAGTCGTAAATTAGGATACGGACGTAATTTTATTCGGGTCACTGAATTCAAAATCAATAAACATGGAATACTATCACACTTTTTAATGACACCTTTGATATATGACTTTATTTCTATTAACGATTTTATTGAATATATATATATAGAAATGAATGTGTCATTATAAAAATATCCATTAAAAAATACGATGCACATAAAATATATGGAATTTTTTTGGTGCATTTAAGTGTAATAGATGAAGGGTAATTTACATAGTTTCTTTATTACTTCTGTGTATACGAATTAATGTGAACGTTGCACTATTTAGCGATAAGCCCGCAAAACCAGTCCACAGTGACAAGTCATTAGGCTGAATTTAATATAATTTGATAATTTTTTAATTACTTTATAAAATCAAAGTGTTATTCTTGACCTGTAAAAAAAAAGAAAAAAAACAACTGCTTTTCATTACCATTAAAATTTTCTCTCTCTTTCTTCCAATCAACGTTCCCTTGACTTTGCCAAAACAAAGTCGTACCTTTTCAAGTCGACCCTTCTCTATACTCACTAATAACCTCCACCTTCTATATAAAAAACCTATCAGCTTTCAAAACGTTATCCTCCCGCCGCTTATAACCATAAACCTCAGTGACGTCAAATACCCTCTGCATAAACACCTGACAAGGGCCTAATCGCTCCGAGAGTCCCGATAACGAAAAACAACATCTCGAAGAACGAGAAAGAGAAAAAAAGAAAGAAAAGAAAAAAGGAGCCGAGAAAGAAACGACGACGAAGCCGGTCATGCTGGAGGTGGAAGGGAAGGACGAGTATAGACGATCGGGGGCCTCTTGGCGCAGTTATAGCACGTCGTCGTCTTCGTCGTTGTTTTCCCCCCCTGCCGCTACCACCGTAGCCGCCACTGCTACCGCCGCGAGCGTATATATATGGGCCCTATACGCGCCCGGAATACCGCATTCGCCGGCGCGCTCCGGCTTTCAGCGCGCGCGTCCGCGCACACACACACATACATACAGACGTATTATTGAAAGAAGAGGAGAAGGCCAGAGTCGCTCGAGCCGCGACGAGCCGACGCGAACGGACCCCTAATAAACACAAGAGAATAGTGAAGCGGCAACGAGGAGGACGGGAGATTTTTTTACAGAACGAAGACTGACAATTAAGGTGATTATTGTCGTGTTCGTTCAACAAGTGTCCTTGTATTATATATCAGTGCGCGTTATTTGGGACTAATATACATACGGTCGATGATTGGTATGTAACTCGTTGTATTAACGAGTTGCTCTATGGTGGTGTGCTGAATTTTCTCCTATCTTTCTGCAAGCTCTTGGTTGCGGGATACCGAGGTAAGCTGCAAAGTGCGGGGAGAACAGTCGTTTCGAAGGGACGCTATATTCAGTGGTGAAATTTATATGAAGTTTTAATACTTCAGGCGGCCTTGAAACTCGTCTAAAATTTAACGGGTTCTTTAGTCTTTTATTTTTTATATGGGAAATATTGTGTATAATTAGAAACGTTTAATTCATTTTTAATTCATTTTTTTAAAGAATGAAATTTTTTCTATACAATTTAATAAAAGAAAACTAAAAAAAAATATTAAGAATGGTTAATTCGTTTGAAAATTATAACTTAAGCATCGGAAAGTATAACTTTTGAAGAAATTCAAATTTTTTAATTTTAAAAATGAAATTTGTTTATTGCATCGTTTTTTAAAAAAATGTGTGACAACAAAAGTTTTATTGTACTCGATTTTTTCCATATACTTTGGGACATAAGAAAGAAGAAAAAATGCAATTGCATCCAACACAAATTTTAATCAGTTTTCAGATCACTATAAGTGTAATTTTTTTTGTTCTTCAGATACGTTTGCAGTCATATTTTCAAAGTTCTTTTCGTGCTAAACTTTTTGCTTTTGATTGTCTTGTATCTGAGTATTCTGATCTACTTGATGAAAAAAAATAAAAAAAGTACCTCAAAAACATGAAATGTCGATGTAATTTTTGATCCAGTTTATGAATGAACACACGCGTCTTTTTCTCGAAACCCAAAAATCAAATTTATTTATTCTTAATTTAAAAAAAAAACAGTATTTCATTCGCAAACTAAAACTAAAAAATCGATCAAACAATTTATGGTACATTCAACATCACATCTTTACTCTTGCCCCTTTCCAACTGACAATTAATCGCGCAAGTGTATACGTTCGTTGCCGATCCACAGGCGCCATAGCCACCGATACCAGATTAGTCATACGCACAGTTCAAAATTTTTCAAATCTATCCAGTTCCATGAATTCCCGATTTAATAATACATAATAATAATCCAGCAAAGTTAACGTTTGCCTTTTATGTGTATACAGCTAAGGAATCATGGGCTGGCCGATGACGGCCCTCGGGGTGGCCCTGGCCGCCCTCAGCCTCGTCGGCTCCCATCACATACCGGGTCACCACCAACGTCACTTACCACCCGCGGCTTTGCCAAGCTTCCAGCGCGGCGCCGTCGAGAGTTACCCTGGCAAGGAAGCCGTGCCCGAGAGCTGGGGCCTGCCACTACGCACTGCCGTCGAATCCGTGCCCGAACACGATGGCGATCATCGGCAACCACTGCGAGACGCCGTCGAATCGAATCTTAAACCGTGAGTATATTTTCTTGATCCTGTTATTGTTGTTGTTGTTGCTGTTGGAGTTTCTTAGTTTAGGGTGAAAAAGAATTTTTTTTTTAAAACTGATAGGGAATTTTATAATAAGTATATAGAATGAATCTTTTTTATTTTTCATAATCAAATTTCTTAGAAATTAAGATGATTCTTTCTGCATAAAAATACTGCAAATTTATATGGACAAAATAATTGATATAGGATTATAATAATAAGCTCTCAAGTGGAGAATGGGAAATTAAACGTTATTTTCATTGTCTACCGTTTACAGCGATACTCGTTTGAATAAATTTGAAAAAACTTAAAAAGGCCAACCGTTATATTCCTGACTAACTTTTGATCTAGTTTCATTTCGTTAATCGGGTTCGTAGAATTAGTGTACGAATACAATACAAGTTGGAATGCCATTATTTCTCAGTATGAAATAACAGTTATTAATATGCATACATTTGAATAAATATACATGTTTTTTTATCAAAAAATTTCTTTGCGAAATTCTTTCTTAGGCCAATAACAATTTAAAATTATAACAATGATATTTCTAAGTAAAAAAGAGGTCGTTCAATGCAACATTCTTTTTAAATATAAAAAACGTGAATTTATTGGCTATGGATAAAAAAAATAAATTTACAACATTAGAATTTCATTATGGCTATAACCAGTGCCATCCACATTTCAATGTCATATTTATACCAGCATAACCGACAATAATACTAATCATGTACCCTGTGCTCCTCTTTTTTTTAATACGTTCCTTCGCATCTTGACACGCTTGTCATAAACATCGGATCCTGAATAACAAAAGAAAGTCCTAAATTAACTCGCGCGCGGTGCTCTTTTCTGTTTTGAACTCGGTTAGAACTCGTTCAACGTTATATAGAGGAGAAAACCAGTTTCAAAATCGTCGCCGCGTTCGACTGCATTGGATTAAAAGATCGGTGACCCCTTGGATATATGTATGTGTATCTGTGTGTAGGAGCCTCCCGCTGGTGTTTATGAATATTTTCAATGATCTCACGCTCCTGCTATTCCGACTGAAATAGTTTGAATTTCACCGCGCGTATAGATATATATAATGTGCGATTGTTCACGAATCCGCAAAGTAATATATACGTGACCCGCGTGTTTTGGAGAGGGTTAAAATGGATGCAGGTTTTAAAATTTTCTTTTATTTTAGAGAGACCGAGAGATAACAGCAGGATATTTATAGAATAAGATGCGCTAAAATTTAGGGATAGTATACATGTCAAATGTGACAGCCCAATAAAAATCTTTATGTTAGAAGATATTTTTATTAGCGTATTTTAGTGGTGATAAAATTTAGTTTATTTTTAGATCATTTTTTGTCATTTAATGAAAATTTTTATTTTATTAATATTGACATTCACTTTGTCATTCGTACCAAAATTAAATAAATAACATACATAGATATTATTTCAAAACCTCTAGAAACTATAAAAAATATCAACGTCTTATCATAAAAATCATTCAATTTTCCTAAACAATATTCACCAACAAACTTGCTCACTTCTATCCCAATATACCAAGAATCCGAGTTCACCTCTCCCGTCATTCCACTAATGAAACATTCAACAACAATTACAAATACGCACCCCTTCGCAAAAATGATAAAATTAAAAAATATATAATTTCATTAGCGTGGAGAAGAAGCAACAGCTACGCGATGCAGTGGAGCATCGGCTACCACCCAGTTTTGGTGGTTTCGACCATTCCTCCCTGTGGCTGGAACAATTGGGCCCGCCGGCGGTGCGCCGAGCCCAGGCACCAGCTCAGGTCGTCTGCCACCTAGAAGCTGAGGCGGTCTACCGTGAGGAACCGTTTAACCTGCTGCCCCGTGCTTTACCTGAGCACAAATGCACACATCTCGTCTACAGTGCCGCCAATATTGGTAAGTCCGCGTTGTAAGTTTATTTATATGTATTCAACCTGAGTTTTTTTTTTATCTAAGTAATGACTCTGAATGGTAGCATTAAATTTTATAATATTGTTAACATTCGATAACATGAATATAATCTTGAATTTAATTGAATGCGTATTGACAGTAAGTTATAGGTTTTCAAGATACTTATTGTAGTAGTTTGACTGGTTCTTGTATCGTACAACATGGTCTCGATGTCTTGAGCTCTTTAACGTAGGTCGTACATCTGTAGTAAGTTTCCGATAAACTATCAGTTTATACGTTTTATGAATCGATTCACAGTTTCTTTGGTATTTACGGTAAATTACTGCTTCGACAAAGTGACGATAAAGCGGTGTAAAATGACAAATCTGACATTTTTATCGGATACCATAAAGTCAACTTCAGTATACATATATACCTTATTATAAATAAAGCGATCTTTTTTCTATGTTATTACTATTTAATTTTTTTTTATTTCTACGAATACAATAACTTTATGTTATAACCACATATTATAGTTAAATACAAATCTATCCATCGTACACTTTGTATCCCTACAATATTGCTATAACGAAGAATTACGTTTCAGATCCTCAAGAACTGACGGTGATCCCGCGCGACCCAGAATACGACATTGTAAATGGTAAGAAAATATCCTCATAGTTCGATAATCCATCCCAAACCTCACCAACATCTTTAATACCTCATACCTTTTGCAGGCGGTTACAAAGCAGCTGTGGGCCTTCGTCAGCGCGATCCAGCCCTACGTGTCATCATTTCTCTGACCTCAGCCGAGGGCGGCCGACTGTTCCGCGAGATTCTCGCTAACGCTGAGGAACGCCTGCCTGTCTTTGTAGACTCACTGATAGACTACCTACAGGAGCACGACTTTGACGGTGTAGAAATTGACTGGCCCACAGGCTCAGTGAGCTCGCTCAAATACTTGCTCGGTCATTTGCGCAATGGCCTCGAGCCTGCGGGCTACAACCTCCTGGTGGCTCTTCGCCCAGAGCAGATAGCCGATGGCGAGTTAGCCGAGACGGTAGACGCGCTGATTCTGCGTGCTTGGCACTCGAGACGCGTGCCCGAGGTCGTGCAGAGTCCAGCGCCATTGAGCCTCGTCACCGCCTTTGTCGAGAGTCTCACACGTAGAGGTGTGCCTGCGGCGAAGATCGTTGTCGGCATGCCACTCTTCGGATGGTCGTACAAGCTCGCTAAGAAGAACGACGCCGAGAGTAGTCTTGCTATTGGTTTTGGTATAGATGGAACGTACACACAGCACAAGGGACAGATGGCGTACTTTGAGGTATGAAGAAATTTCATGTTTATATTGTAATAATAGTGACACTCATAGTGGACAAAGTCAATATTTGTTTGAATTTGAAATTGCAGATTTGTGAGAAGATGGAGGATCCTTGGCAGCTGAGAAGACACCAGAAGAATGGTTCGTATTTGATCTTAGGCGATCAGTGGATCGGTTACGATGATCCACTCTCCGTCAAGATCAAGGCTGCTTACGTCAAGTCTGCCAGTTTGGGTGGAGTGTCTCTGTATTCCTTGGACCTTGATGATTTCCAGGTACTTGCTCCTTCATTCTTATTTCATGATAAATTAATTTCATGTAGAAGTGAATATAGTTTCCCCTAACTCGGTCGTAAAAATGGTAAAAATAATAGATTATGTAAGAAAATAAAGTTTGTTTTTTCGAACGAGTCCTCAAATCATCATTCGTTGTTACTATATCCGTGTTTTTATGTTGACATAGCATTTCCATAAGATAAATTGATGTGTACTTGAACCCTTCTCATAAGACATTCAATTTTTTTGCATTATATCGTCTTCAGAACAAGAAAAAATACATTATCGAGATATGCCTCTTAAGACTAAATTGGAGGAAAATTTTTTTAACGAATTTCACATTTATATATACAACTAATAAACTTATTATCTGCAGGGAATATGCGGAGACTCGTGGCCTATTCTGAATGCGGCTACGAAAACCCTCGGAATTCTGGACGGTCCAGAAGAGAGGTGCCCCAAGGATGGCTTGTTCAGCGATCCAGACAACTGTTCTGGATTCCTCTCCTGCTGGCACGGTAAGGATATTATGCCCAATCTGCTATTATTAGAGATTATTAGAGTAAAATAGATACAGCTTGTTTTTCGAGTTTTAATTTATACGAATACACTTCTTTACAGGATTTTTTAATAGCTTTGGTTCATTGTTGTCAATTATTTATCTAAATCATATGCTTTATTTAAAACACAATACTTAATATTAGCGCGTTAAAAGAGTCATGATTTTGATGGATGGGCATCGAAAAGGTGAACGTTGACTTCGTATTTGCAGTAAAATGTCGAATTTTGTTACTTTAAATTATGTTATTTACTAATAAGCTTTTTAACAAACACATTTAATTAGAATGTTTGAATCGTCACAAAAACCATCTTCATTAAACTAAGTAAAAAAAAAAAAGGATAAAATTAATATATATGAAAGTTAAACAGTTAAAAGCACTTTACAACTATAATACGTCACTTCGATGAAAATCAATGCGATCAATGAAGCGTCCGATTGCGATCAAATTAAATTATGCGCTTATCACATACCATCACGCGATAGGATCGAATCTAAGCGTCGCAACCACATCGGAAGCGGTATCGGCTTACCATAAATTACGGATCGAGAACGCGATGATTAATTTTTCGGCATCGATCACCGTAAACTTCATGAGTCATACTATATATATCACGATACGATAGTCTGCGAGCCTTCTTCATATATTTATGAAAATTAATGCGCGCTTTGTCTCGCGACTGACAAATTGTAACGTGTAGGCATAATGACGCGCACTGAGAAATGTTTTACACTATGAATTAAAGAGACGTGAGCGTGTTCCAGAGAGGAAGCAAATATACAGCATTGAATTGCGCACGCTGCAAATTGCTGGGTAGTGAATGAATGGCACGAGTATTTGCGATAGGATAATTGAATTAATTATCATGTTACATCGGTAGTCATGTAAATCTTTATATATTGCATCAATTACAATAACTAGTTGCTGTTTCGCGCGTCACGTTTTAACTGTGCGTTAAACTTTTTTTTTCTCGTTTCGGAGGAACAATGGAGATTAAAATATGTAACGGAAAATATAAAATTTTATCTGTTTTAATAGCATAAATTTTAGAGTAGATGGAAAATTGTTTGAATAGGCAGTAATAAATTATTTAAAGTTTAGCAAAAAGTTATGTCCAGAAAAATGAAACAAGAGGATATTTTTATCATGATAGCGATATCTCAAACAAAGAAAAACAACATTTTAATTACTTTATTCTACTTTTTTCGATTTATTTATTTTATAAATACACGGGGACATGATAATCTTGTCTCTAGATCATAACACGTTTTGTGTTCTTGTCGTGAACTTGTATTATTATATTATAGTCTTAAGAAGCTATTTAAACTTCGACTTTAATCTTAAATAGAAATAACTTAACAAACAAAGTTTATTTATTTTCTTTCAAAACCAAGAATTTAGAAAAAAAAACCTTATCTATGACGTTTTTTTTCCAGGCAAACTCTACCGTGGTCACTGCGGTATGGGCCGCTTCTACGATCCAACACGTGGTCGCTGTGTGCGCGCGAGTCCTGAGATCTGCGAACCAGGCCATAGCGACTCCTTCGCCCAGGTACCCTGGAGCTTAGAACGGTTACTTCAGCGTCAGCGGCTGGAAAACCTCGAGTTCGGCGACAGCGACGCACGCGTTGTTTGTTACGTTACTTCCTGGGCGATGTATCGCAAGGGCGAAGGCAAATTCGTCCCCGAGCATCTGGACTCGAGGCTTTGTACGGACGTCGTCTACGCGTTCGCCGGCCTTAATCCGGAGAGCCTTACTGTGCACTCGTTTGATCCTTGGGCTGATATTGAGAACAGTGAGTATATGTTACAGATATGAATTCCGTTTCAAGCTTTTAGTGGGAAAATAATTTACAATATCTTTTCCTCCTTAGATCTCTACCAACGCGTGACTTCGATCGCAGGCGAGCGCGTACTGCTTGCTCTCGGTGGTTGGACTGACTCTGCAGGTGACAAGTACTCGCGTCTGGTGTCCTCGGCTTCAGCAAGGCGTAAGTTCGTCGCCTCGGCGGTACACTTCCTGCGCAAACACAACTTCCAGGGTCTATCGCTCGAGTGGAATTATCCTGGATGTTGGCAAAGCGACTGTCGTCGCGGACCTGCCATGGACAAACCTAATTTCGTCAGGTTGCTGTCTGAGCTCAGACGCGAGTTCGATTCTCAAGAGCCTAGGATGACATTGGCGGTCGCACTATCCGGATACAAGGAAGTCATTGACAAAGGTTACGATGTAGCAGCGATATCCAAGCTCGTCGATTTTATGACGGTGATGAGCTACGATTATCATGGCGCTTGGGAAGAGAATACTAGTCATCTCGCGCCCCTGTTCGCCATTCCCGGAGATACTAATCCTCATAATAACTTGGTGAGTAGATCTATATTTTATTATTTATTATTTGTTATTTATCAAAAGAGTTTCTTTTGAAATAAATTGAATTCCCTTAATAATAATTAAAAAAAACTCGCTCCGAAAATCTATTAAAAATCTTGTTTCTTCAAGATAAATAAAGTTTTGAATGCGAATAAAAATCGAACCTTCATCATTACAGAACTTCACCCTAAACTACCTGATTAGCCTTGGCGCGGAGCGTTCCAAGATAATCGTCGACGTCCCAATGTACGGCCAGAGCTACCGACTTGCCTCTCCAGAGAAACACGGCCTGGGCGATCCATCTGCTGGACCAGGGTCACCTGGCGAATACACCAGACAGCCAGGCATGCTCGCCTACCATGAGATCTGTGAGAGAATCGAGAAACAAGGCTGGAAAACTGGTCCTGGTAAGTTCATCATTCACCTTAAAAACAATTTATATCTCTCAATCGAGAGCGGAATTACATGGAATATTATTTGTTATTTAAACAGGACCGAGTGCCTACCATAAGGATCAGTACGTCAGTTTCGACAACCCTAAGAGCATCATGTACAAGGGCCAGTTTGTACAGGACAACGGTCTTGGTGGTATAGCCGCATGGACGATCGATTTAGATGACTTCACCAACAGATGTTGTCAGGAATCGTTCCCACTCCTGCGTAGTATCAATCGTGCTTTAGGACGACTGTTGACACCGGCCCCGTCTCACAAGGATTGCCAGAAACCGGAAGAACCAGTGACACCAATTGCGCCGACTTTGACGACACACACGGACGCGGGCGATGGACGACCACAGCCAACTAGACCCATGCCTACGACCCCGTCTACCAAGCCTACGACTTGGCCTTCCTGGACTGATAAGCCTAGTACATCATGGCAGCAACCTAGTACGAGTATGACCTGGTGGCCTACTCAGAGTTCAACCACTACTACTACGACTAGGTTAGTTGTTGTTTTTTATTTATAGGTTTGAGATTAAATGGATTTTTACATGGAAATTCATTATATTGGGCTGATCAATTATATATAAACTATTAATTATTTTGATGAATGCGGGTTCTAAAGTTTTCATAAAATTTAAAAAAATATTTTTTTTTATTAAATAATAGGATAATTATTTAATATTTTTCTAATTGAGCCTTGTTTCCAATAATTGTTCACTTTTATCAAATTTCTCAAATCTGTATCTCTTACCATCCAGGCGGCCCACCACAGCAGCTGCACCCTCAACGACAACGACATCGTCGATGCCAGGCGGCTCGTTAGCAGGCGCCCCTTGCACTTCAGGCGAGCACAAACTCGACCCGGCAAACTGCGGCACTTACTACCGTTGTGTTCTCGGCGAATTCAAGCGTGAATTCTGCGCGCCTGGTTTACACTGGGACGCGACCAAGGAACGCTGCGACTGGCCGGCTGCTGCCAAGTGCCAGAAGAAACCTGCTGGTGAGTACGAAGGAGGTTTATGTAGTAATATGCATATAGTTTTAAAAGTTTAATTGAACTGAACAGATATACTACTTTTTCTACTTTTAATGAAATAATAGTCAGATTTATATGAAATGAATTTCTATTATTTTAAAGCGTTATATGTAAATATAACAACGTTCATTCGATATTTAAATAATGCGTAGTTTCATTTTTTGCGTAAATGCGACTTAATAGTATATAACTTATTATTGAATGAATCGCTATTCGTATATACCTATAATTCCCATATCATTGTAACTCTACAATATTTACTAAAGTTATGAGCAAGGAAAATGACCAAGTATCGTCGATATTTACGAGACGTGTATAAGATGAAAATCTATTCATAATTCGTTGGGCAATTGCTGGTTCAGAGGCAGTGCTTCGAGCTTATAAGAAAAATAGGAAGCGAATCCGTTATGATTTAAACAAGAATACTTATTGCGCACACGAGCTTCTTCATCGTCAAATTACCCGGTACGCGTGTTTATTCAAGATTATCGCGCGCGATGCAATCCGTCGATTAAGTCGCCATTGATTACCTTATCTGACTCAACAGGAATAGTCGAATAGAATATAATCGATCTTCAATTAATTATCGAGGATGAGTTTAACGAATAAATGCCGCAACCTGTGAGACTGCTCTTATTATTGTTTAGTATACTTCAGTATATACATAATATAGTTGTTGAAAACCAATCAAAACTGTTAAAAATAATTGTTGCACGATTAAATTATTTCAATATACGATCGCTTTATTTTTATACGAAAGAAAAAAAAACTAATAAAAGTTTCACTCACTCCAATTTCGCACAAAAAAAAACTTATATTATATTCAATCAGCGATCTTATAAAGCGTTTTTCTATATCCACGCAAGAGTTATATACCATCCAGCATAATAAAAATCTCCACAGTTACACGATCGTCCACTATCCCTTATATTCAATCAACGGCCGTCGCGCCGTAACAATACCATCCGCGTAAGAGAATCTAAAAAATTCAGATCACCGCATCACGCTCGCAGCTCTCTGCGGATCGCGTTAGATTCCGGATGCATCGCGCTCGCTTCAATCCCCGCTGAGCCCATCAATCTTTCACTCCCGCGCGCGTAGCTGCACGCGCGCTCGCTCGCTCGCAATTAGACTTTCCATAGCGCGCGCTGCTCGTTCACGCGCATCCTTGCGCATTCCGATTGCGCAACGCGATTATCGTCCCTTACTTATTCGGTTTAGGATCCAGCCGCGATAAATTGTACCGCTGATGGTGTATACATAGCTGATCCTCTCCTACCACCGCACCGGCTTGACAGTAGATCGGTGGAGAGTGTATAGTCGCTGTCCGACTCTTCTTCCTTGATTTTTCCGCGAGTTTAGTAGTATATACGCGGCGGAGCTCGCGTTGATCGGATTGTGTGTCGTATACGCTTGCTCGGATGTGCGATGGAGTTGGGACGGTGGTTGCTGTGTGGATTGGTTATTGTTGTGCTGTTGGGTGATACGTTTGTGGTACAGTGTAATGAGACTGGAGCATGCGCGAAAAAGTGCAAGCATGGGAAGAAGAAAAATAATGGTAGGTATGGTGTCGGGGGTTGTTTTAGTGTAGAGTACACTGAGAGAAGGATTTATTTATAGTTAATATATTTAGTAACAGTTAATACGACATAGTTGATTTTGGGGAAATAAGGAAATTGTAAATGTGAAAACATTCACATTTGACTGAAATTCCAAAATATCACTATTAATGATTGCATATTAATAGTTAATATGCTTAGTTAATAAGAGTTCACAAAGAGTAAATATAAATAAATCTTTCTGTGTATTTTTAATATATCGTCTTATTAACTATAAACAAATTCTTCTCTCAGTGTACAATGATGTTCTGGTGGTGTTTGGTAGTGCGAACACGATGTGATGGAATAAGTACAGGGTGCATATGTGGTAGATGTGGAAAAGTTGAACAGCTTCTATTTAATAGGGATTCAAAGATTGGATTTTGTAGTTGTTGAAGCCGTGATTATTTTCGCTTAGATTTATTGTCTTTTTTAATTGATAAACTATATTTTTATATTTTAAAAGCATTTTAACTATCAGAAGTAGAAAAATCAAGCGATTTCTCAGTACAATAATTAATATTTTCCTTTTAATTAAGTCAAAATGTGTAATAAACTGTGATGAACCGATTAATCAGTTAAGATTTTCATTAAAGATACATTATTTTACCATTCATTCTTTCAACACCATGAGGTCATTAATATTTTCGTAGCAGATATAAAAAAGTATTTTCAATCTCTTATTTCAAATATTTAATCGTAATTAAAAAAAATATCTTTTCCGTAATATATTTTTAAAATTTACAAATAAGTACATAAAACGCCATTTCTTTTTTTTATTTACAATTTTATTAGTTGTGCTAGATTATAAACTTTTTAGAGTTTATATAAAATTTTATGTATGTTTTAATAACACGTATATGAAGAACACGAATGACGAACATTTAGAAGGGAATGCCCATTTCGTAAGGTCAACAAGGAAAATTTCCAAAGTTTATTTTTCATGTGTCAAACAGGTCCATAAATAATTCAGTCATTAATAAGTATCCGCGTACGTCGTAAAATCTGATATTACATTCCCATAAAACGAGATATTTCAACGTTTATGCGAAACTCATCTTCTGATTTGTTTGATACGACCGGCTGGGCTATTGTAGTAATATGGAAAACAAAAATTATTAAACGTATACTTCCGAGTTTCTCAGGAAGTTCAAAGAAGGTTTAGAGACTTATTTTAACGAGTACTTCCTATAAGAGTGGCACGAATCATCGTTACGAAGCTGTTGTCGCTAATTATAAAGTTTCTAAGACAACATACCCGTTATTGCGCGAGCGTCAAACCGAGGACAATGATTTATATCTCTATAAAAACGTAGTAGCTTGTAAGTAAATAGTAAAAGTGAATACAATGTATTGTTCTAATTGCAGATTCATATAAGATATTCATTAGATAAAAAAAGACCATTAATTACATATTATACAAATTAATTTACTTTTCAACAATAACAAATGTTAAATTATAATTTTGTAAATATTTTGTAGGAAAACAATTAGCTTACAGAGTAAACAATCAAATTATCTTTACATAATTTTATGATATTTTGCAAATACTTTCTCGTAAGTGCACTTTCGAAATGTATTATAACGTGTTACTTTCGACACTTTCGTAGTACACAGTTTAATCTAGCTATTGCTCAACAAAATGCATTAGCATCAGTTAGCGAATCTACGTTAAATAGGCTGTTTAAAATTAAATATACAACGTGATGACTACGAGAGTAAACAAAACGTGCACTTTTATTATATTTTTCTTAAGCCATCTGGCGTTATTTTAATAAAAAAAGTCAAAATTACATTTAAAATCTTGTTAACCGATATGAACATCTTGACAAATCGTTAATATAAAATAGAAAACAATCTAAACTTTGTTAAATTTTGCAATAACAAAGCCCATTTCTCACTATAGGCACCACAACCACGACGACGAAGCGTCCACCAACCACCATAGCCGCCCCGACGACCACTACAACTAGACGACCTAGACCGACAACATCGACGACTCCGTCGTATAATTACCCCACCACAACGACGACGACACAACGACCCAGCAATGACAATGGCCGTGAATGCGAGCATGGTCAATACTACGCTTACCCTGGATCTTGCACAAGCTTCCTCATCTGCGTGAATGGCAAGCTGGTAAAGCAGCAATGCGGTCCCGGTTTGAACTGGAATGAAGGAAAGAATATGTGCGATTGGGCGTTCAAGAATCCCTGCAAGGATGATGAGAACGACGATATGAGACAGAAGCTCGAGGCAGAGGTGAGTCTATGATTATATTATTTCTTTTTTTCCTCATTTTTTCCTATCGCTGGTGATAATTAATTTGAATTTGAACTAATTAAATCCTTATTTTTTCCTTTGGTGTATAAAATAAGTTTTGGATTTTTATAAATTAAAAAAAAAGGACAAAGACAATATTAATAATAATAAATCAATGCAATAATTTTTTAAAACAATTTACATGTAACAGAAAAAAAAAAGAAAATTTATTTTTTGAACTAGCATATTTATATATATCGCTTGTTTCTATTCTTCATAGAGTTGCACAGCTGGCCAGTACGCCAGTGTACCAGGCGACTGCGAGAGCTACTACGCCTGTCTCTGGGGCAAGTACGAGCTATTCCAATGTGCCCCAGGACTGCACTTCAACGCTCAAAGTCAGATATGCGACTGGCCCTCACGGGCGAACTGCAAAGACGCCGAGGTTCCAACTAGCGAGGTGCCCCTCGATCCTATCAACCCTGATGATCGTCCAAGCGGTGGTGTTCCTGGCACACCTACCAGACCACCAACGACTCAGAGACCGGCTACGACGCCATTGCCATCGGCAGAAATCGATCCTAATGCAGTTTCGCCGCTTTCTGGTCATTTCAAGGTACGCCATAATGTTGCTGTGTATTTTAGTAAGGGGCGCGCAAATACTCGGTTCGATGCGGTTATAATATTATTTATACATATAAATATAATATAATATTAGAATATTTAAAGTATTTGAGTGTATACATTCAATGCTTTAAACTATTCGATATAATGGGAACTCGTACCAAATAAAATATTCGAACTATGACAGTTTTTGTCAAACTGTTAAATTTCATTTTAAAAAATTTTTTCTCCAGTGTCAAATATTTTAGTTATTTATATATACTATTATAGATTGCTATACAAAAGATCGTTTGAGCTGAAACTATAAATATTACTCTGTCTCTCTTTCAATATATAATTATTCATTTCACCTGTCGTCCCACAGATCGTCTGCTACTTCACGAACTGGGCCTGGTACCGTCGCGGCGCTGGCAAATACATGCCTGAACACATTGATCACACACTCTGCACGCACATAGTCTACGGTTTCGCCGTTCTCGACTACTCGAACCTCATCATTAAGGCGCACGATTCATGGGCTGATTATGATAATCGGTTCTACGAGCGTGTCGTCGCTTACAAGAAGCGTGGCGTCAAGGTCAGTCTTGCCCTTGGTGGTTGGAACGATTCGGCTGGTGACAAGTACAGTAGGCTAGTGAACAATCCGGCAGCAAGGCGCAAGTTCGTCGAACAAGCGCTGCAGTTCGTCGAGAAATACGGATTCGATGGTCTAGATCTCGATTGGGAGTATCCAGTGTGTTGGCAGGTAATTTTTGTCTCTTTTTTTTTCTTTTAGTTTATAATTATGTACGCGATAAAAGTTTATTTTATTTTTATTGATAGAAATTTAAATGGAATGGATTTTTATATTTAAATGATTGATACGTGAATTTCATACCTTTATTTGAAATTAAACATTTATTAAACTTTAAAAAAAAAATTTCAAAATAAACACTTATTTTAAAAATATCCCGTAATGAAACGACTTTTTTTACAAAAACATTAACGAAAATCTTCGTATTTATTTCATCCACAGACCGACTGTAGTAAGGGTCCAAGCAAGGACAAACAAGGCTTCTCAGATCTTCTGCGTGAGTTGAGCGCTGAATTCAAGCCCCGTGGTCTCCTTCTCTCCTCGGCTGTCTCGCCGAGTAAGAAGATCATCGACGCCGGCTACGATGTGCCTGTGCTTGCCAAGTACCTCGACTGGATCGCTGTTATGACCTACGATTATCACGGTCAGTGGGACAAGAGGACTGGACACGTTGCCCCCATGTATTATCATCCCGATGATGAGTTCTTCTACTTCAATGCCAATTACACCATCAACTACTGGATCAGCCAGGGTGCACCCGCCAGTAGCATCGTTATGGGTAAGACACGGTTTTGTTATATACGTTATTTTTTGTAATTTTTGATGATTCTAATGAAAATAGTTGAATCTACCGTAAATTAATGGCACATTTTTAAATCTCTTTCTTCTTCTCTTACAGGAATGCCGCTTTACGGTCAATCCTTCAGCATCAACGACCCAAGCCGCGGCACTGGCTTGAACTCGCCTGCAAGTGCCGGCACGGCTGGTGAGTTTACTAAGGCCGCAGGTTTCCTCGCCTACTACGAGATCTGCGACCGTATTCGCAACCGCGGCTGGCAGGTGGTTCAGGATCCCGAGCGTCGTATGGGCCCTTACGCTTACAAGGGTAATCAATGGGTCAGCTTCGATGACGCCGATATGATCAGGCAGAAGGCCCAGTACGTTAGGGATATGGGTCTGGGTGGTGGCATGGTGTGGGCTCTCGATCTTGACGACTTCAGGGGCAGATGCGGCGAAGGCAAGCATCCCTTGATGCACGCTCTGCAACAGGTGCTCGCCGAACCGCCAAATAAACACGATAGACGTAAGTATAAGTGTTACGAGTCGACATTTTGATTAGTTTTGAATGCTTACTTTTCAAATATGTGAGAATTGATAGTTCAATGCTGATAATTATTTTAAGATTTCTTAAAATTATTATTATTTGCAGCTATTGAAATAAATAGTTTTTTTTTGAGATAAAAATATTTTAAAATTGAAACAAAGTAATAATATTGTACATGAATCACATATCCACAGCTATTACGCCACCGCGTTACAAGCAAGAGTTGGAATGGCGTTTACCCCAAGCGCCACCAGCAAAGAAGCAGCCTCTCAAAAACGGAAACCAACAGGAAGACGAGTACAAGGTCGTCTGTTACTTTACAAATTGGGCTTGGTACCGCCAGGGCGAGGGTAAATTCCTACCGGAGGACATCGACGCTGACCTTTGCACCCACATAATCTACGGTTTCGCAGTGCTCGACGGCACTTCTCTGACTATCAAGTCTCACGATCCATGGGCTGATATCGACAACAGTGAGTTCATTGAATTGAATTGTTTATTTTAATATAAGATGCATGAATCTGGAGATAATAAAGTTACAATAATTACATGGAATTTTAGAATTCTACGAACGCGTGGTTGCATACAGGGCCAAGGGAAAGAAGGTCCTTGTGGCCATAGGAGGTTGGAACGATTCAGCTGGCGATAAGTACAGTCGATTGGTTAACAGTGCTAGCTCGAGAAGGCAATTCATCACCAATGTCCTTCAGTTCATCGAGAAGTACAACTTTGATGGTCTGGATCTCGACTGGGAGTACCCTGTGTGCTGGCAGGTAAGTCGTTTTATTATAAAAAAAAAATCAAATCAATGTTTATTCTACAAGCAACTAACCCTCGTTTTTACAGGTCGACTGTACCAAAGGTCCAAAATCCGACAAGGACGGTTTCAGCAAGCTCGTAGTCGAGTTGAGTGCTGAATTTAAACCACGTGGTCTTCTCTTATCGTCCGCCGTATCGCCAAACAAGCGCGTCATCACTGAGGGTTACGATGTGCCCATAGTAGCCGAACACCTTGACTGGATAGCTGTCATGACCTACGATTATCACGGCCAGTGGGATAAGAAGACCGGACACAATGCTCCGTTCTACGCGCGACCGGATGATTGGGAGCCAACCTTCAACGCTGTAAGTGTACACGCGTTTATTGAGATTGGTTTATTGGGGAAGTGTAGTATAAGATCGATATAATACGTAACCGTTTCCGTTGATTTAGCGCTATGTTTAACGCGATCACGTAATCTTCAATCCGAGTCATGGTTTTTTTCTTTAATTACTAATCGTTAACTTGTATCTATTTGAAATAATATGATTTATAGTACTTTTTAATCAATCTGTTACATTTAATTCTTTAACATCAAATTAAATTGACCATCATATTTCAGAACTACTCTATCCACTACTGGATCGAACGAGGCGCACCACCCAAGAAACTCGTAATGGGCGTACCATTATACGGCCAGAGTTTCTCACTCGCGGAAAGAAGCGAGCACGGTCTGAACGCACCTACATATGGTGGCGGAGAAGCCGGAGACGCGACCAGAGCTCGTGGCTTCCTCTCTTACTACGAGGTAATTAAACATATCAGCTATTTTTGCATTCACTATATGAACAATTATACAACATAACTGTATATTCAACTTGAAATTTACAGATTTGTCAAAGAACGCTGACACGCGGCTGGCAGGTGGTCCAAGATCCAGAGCGTCGAATTGGCCCATACGCTTACAAAGGCGATCAATGGGTAAGCTTCGACGACGCAGAACAGGTTCGCCGAAAATCTGAGTTTATTAAAGAGCTTGGTCTTGGTGGTGGTATGGTCTGGGCTCTCGACCTCGACGACTTCAAGAACTATTGTGGTTGCGAACCTAGTCCGTTATTGAGGACTATGAACCGTGTACTTAGAAACTATCCTCCTGGTCCTCTGTGTCCAGTTACAGGTAAATTTATTATTTATAACCTATAATAATTGTCAACATTTTCTCCGATGAGCTATGTAATTTAAAACAGTAAAAAGGCAAACAATAACAAAATCTTATTTATTCCAGGAAATGCTATTACGGAAATTCCACCAGCCACCGCCAAACCAACTACGGCGCGACCTGGACATCGTCCACCGGTAACCAGCCGACCACCCACCACTTCGACTACGGAAATTCCAGTGGAGGTCGCCACCGAGGACGAAGACGCAGTTGAAGTCGAAGCTGGAGGCTCACGTCCACCCATTCACCCACCAGGTGACTGTCATGGTCACCTCTTCATCGCTCACAAGAAGGACTGTCGCAAATACTACCTCTGTAACTTTGGTGAACTGACCGAGTTAACTTGTCCCAATGGATTATACTGGAACAAGGATCACTGTGATTGGCCCGAAAATACTGACTGCAAAGGGAAGCCTGACAGTGGTAGCGGAGAAGCGCCTATGATCAGGTGAAATTTCGTAAATCTGCTATAAATATGCTAAAATTAAATTATCTATAAATTAAATTATTAATTAATTAATTATTAATTAAATTATCTATAAATCTGCTAAAAATTCTCTTTTTATATATTAAATCCAAATCTATCTATTGAATTTTTAATTTAACTATATCACGGTTGTAACTATATTAAAACAATGAGTGCATTTATCAAACTATAATAACATATACTCAACTTTGAAAACAGTACCGAGGCACCAAGCACTTCAGCACCTTGGCAAGAACCACCACGCCCCACTACTACAACAGTAGCCCCCTGGCAAGAACCCCGACCCACCACCTCTACCACGACGGAATACTATCCAGATGTCGATACTAGTGATGAATTAAGTATCGGCGGTCGCAAGATGGTGTGCTACTTCACCAACTGGGCCTGGTATCGTCCCGGTGCTGGCAAGTACCTACCAGAGGATATAGATCCAAGCCTCTGCACGCACATCGTCTATGGATTTGCCGTACTCGACTACGAGCGTCTTGTTATCAGGATGCACGATTCATGGGCCGATGTCGATAACAACTTCTATGCTCGCGTTGTCGCTTTGAGGAAGAAGGGAATTCGCGTGTTAATCGGTATTGGAGGATGGAATGATTCCGCTGGCGATAAGTACAGCAGATTGGTGAACAATCCCGCGTCAAGAAAGAGGTTCATTCAGGACGTACTGCAGTTTATCGAAAAGCATGGATTCAATGGATTAGACCTGGATTGGGAGTATCCAGTGTGCTGGCAGGTTTGTAATTATTAAATGATATGATAAGCATTACATAATAATGATCCAGAATTAGAATTTATAGAAGTCGATCTGTTGCTATAGTTCTTTTTTCTTTTGTAAATAAGATTGACCAACGGATCCTTGCATTAATAATCAATTATCTTTAATTGCAAACATCCTCTTCTATAACACTATTTCTCCATCTACAGGTTGACTGCAGCAAGGGCCCGGCTTCTGACAAGGAATCCTTCTCAGCCTTCGTGCGCGAGCTTTCGGACGCATTTAAGCCTCGCGGTCTACTTCTCTCGGCGGCAGTTTCGCCCAGCAAACGCGTCATTGATCACGGTTATGACGTACCCGTCCTCGGTCGCTACCTCGACTGGATCGCTGTTATGACCTACGATTATCACGGTCAGTGGGACAAGAAGACCGGCCACGTGGCACCATTATACGCTCGTCCGGACGACGACTACGACTATTTCAACGGTAACTTCACCATGAGATACTGGATCGAGAAAGGTGCACCATCAAGGAAGCTCGTCATGGGTGTACCCATGTATGGACAGAGTTTCACCCTTGCCCAAAGCGACAATAACGGGTTGAATGCACCTGCGCCTGGACCTGGGCATGCAGGTGAATTCACCAGAGCTGCTGGTTTCCTTGCCTACTATGAAATCTGCGCTAAAGTGAAAAATCAGGGATGGATGGTAGTAAGAGATCCGGAGGGCCGAATTGGTCCGTATGCGATGAGAGGCGATCAGTGGGTTGGATACGATGATATCTCCGATGTCGCGAGAAAGGTGAGTTTTCAATAAATTAGAATGGTCAATTTTTAAGTTACAATTTATCATCTTGTGCAAAATTAAAAGCAACAAGGATTAAAAATTATTGACAAAATCATTCATTCTCTTTATAAACAGATTGCACGTTATAAAAATCTTAAATGTTAATTCACAGGCTGACTTCATTCGTGAGCTGGACCTAGGCGGCGGTATGATCTGGGCTCTCGACCTCGACGACTTCCGCAACACATGCGGCTGTGGCAAGTATCCGCTGCTTAACGCCCTGACACGTGGATTACGCGGACCAGGCGGCCAGCGACAAGACTGCACGTAAAAAACTAACGCGAACGCCGATGACTTTCGCCCTCTCTACTGTCCTTAATCCTCGCGCTATCGCGATAAAATGCGATTATAGTTGCATTCGTAAACAAGAGCTTACTCAAAAAAATAAAAGAATTAGATTTTATAAATGAATGTAGTATGTACGAGAAATTATCGTGATTCTTGTTAAATTGTCAAAACAATTGTTTTTTTCCAAATATTATGTGTTAGCTCGACGAAAGCAGATCGATAGCATAAGGATTAAGATAAGACATGTTCGTTCTCCTCCTCGTACCTGTCAATATCAACATAGATGCTTGGAAGACAGCGAATTAGATTAAGTTCATTTTAGCGATAATCGTATAAGTGATATATACTATTAAAGGCTTAGTTTGTAATACGTTATTTAGCTTTTAATTGCATCGAATCTTCTCAGCATTATGTACTCCGAGATTCTGAAATCGAACAGAATTTGTATTTTATGTCTGCTGAACTTTTTTGTATTTTACCTCTGTTGAAAAACTGCGTACTGTATACAGCATATAACATCAATAAAAAGCAATGTTTGTTTTATATAATTAAATATGACTGTATTTATTTACCTTACTTCACAATTGATTATAAAGTTAAACATAGTCACACAGTGTGATTATCGTATACACAATCATTTCCACAAAAGAAATTAGTTATTTTTATCTTTTTAAGCATAAAGAAATCGTCAACGAGTAAAGATCTTTTTAAAAACAAATACTTTCCAAATTTTCTATGCAATACAATTATTGTTGTAAGTAAATTATAAATAGTTGATGATACGTTCGTAATTTTTGGTGGCCCTGAAAAGGGCCGATTGTTATAGAGATTGGAAATAAAATACTCCAATTTATTTGGAGCTAGTGTATTTGGTGACGGCTTTGGTGCCTTCACTGACGGCGTGCTTGGCCAGTTCACCAGGAAGCAAGAG